>JABFPB010002834.1:0-18802 GCA_022817645.1 Ceratoteleas bidentatus | reverse complement strand
GTATCAGTCTATTTTGTTTCAATTAATCCTTAAAATGAAATTAAACTGTAATGAAATGTATCTGACTACTGTAGTAAAAATTGTTTGATGTGGGTATACCAGCATCAAACATCCCATACGGAACGGAAGTTTAGAAAAGGTTATAATGTCGCTTAGAAACGGTTGAAAAATGGTTTAGTAAACGTTATTTCCAAAGTAACGTTTACTAAACCATTTTTCAACATTCTCTAAGCGACATTATAACCTTTTCTAAACTTCCGTTTTGTATGGGATGTTAACTTTATCAGGAATCATGATCAGTGGCAAACATGATCAGATGATTCATAGTAAGAACCATATAAGGTCCCCTTGAGGTATTCTAATGAGGCACTGAGTTGAATATAACGCTTGGCAGTTGTGTGGCCATTATGTGGCATGCCCCTTAATTAGCATGCCATATCAGGGCCTTATCAACTAAACTGTTGATGAAATCATCAGATAATCATAAGATAATTCTGGTGTTGTTACGATATGACAAACTGATCATCGCCTTACCAGGTCAGGAAACATTTCCTGATAAGACGGCCTTTATTAGGGTCTGATCAGGTTATAACAAGGCAAGCAACATCATAATATGGTAATATGATAGACATATCACGATGACTTATGCATAAAGTCGTTCAATAACTCGGAGACAACTCGGTCAGACCGTTAACCGAGCATCGAGGGTTCAATTCTCGTGTTTCATGGAATTTTTTCAGAACAATGAGAGAATGATCAGGTTTCCTTATCATGTCTACATCGATTCCAAATGTTACATTCGTGATTAGGACCTTATATGGTTGTCTGATGAAGACCTGATCAAATAATATGTCATCCTCATCATGCACTCATTTCAGCATCACCAATTTTGATTAGGGTACTTGAATCAACATCAAGTTTACCACCAAGTCACACTTATGGTATTAATTTTGTTGGTTTGCAGGCTGCGATTGAACTGGAATTTATTTATTACGCTTTTTATGCCTTATATAATCAAGGTCTTGATAAAGAAAAGCCTGCCAAATTTTATAGAATATATGCAAAAGAACGCTTTGATTGAAATTGGCAACTCTCTAGTCGGTGCCCGGGGAATACTGACTTTCATTATTGTAGTACTGTGTAAACCGAAAATCGTAAGGAAACTTTTTAAAGCGGCTCATGGATTGGCAGATGAAACCTTATCTCATCTGCTACCGAAGAAAAATTGATAAGGAAACAGTTCATATATTCTACATACCGGTATTATTATTGTCATTTTATAATTTGTTTCTCAGTGGTATACGATTCATGGTCGCTCGCTCTTGGTCTAAAAAGGAATATTTTTTGGATCAAGGGAGATGAAATGAGAAATCCTTTACCTCTTGCGAAGTTCAGAAGCCGAGCTAATGGCGAAGTTTGCAATTACACGAGGAAGAGTTTTCCGATTTCATTTCATGGAGCAAAAAATGAATATTGTACAAAATATTCTAATATACACTGTTAAAACAAATGTTTTGCACGCTTTTTCTGAAGAACCTTTTAAGAGTTTTCCATAAGGAACACTTAAAGATTTCAATGTTTCAGTGTTTTCCTTAATATATAGAAGAAAATACTTAAACATTGAAATAATTTAAGTATTTTCCATTAAGATTAACATTGGAACAGTTTAAGTGTTCTAGAAATGTTACAGAAGAACACTTTTTTTCAATGATTATATATTCGATATTTGACAATCCTATTATTTAGTAATCGTAATCGAACAGCTGTAAATCGCACATCAGTAAACTCTAACGGGGAGGAAATGTATAATTGTTTTGGTATATTTAGCAACCGGACCGAATCTGTCAGCATAAACATTTGTATCATTAAAGCAACATGAACAAAGTACGATATATACAAAGCAAATATTACAACTGTTATTTATAAGCTTGGATTTTAATTGCTTTATAAATAAATATCAAATACATTTTCCGATATCCATTGTGACAATATTTACACCGGAAATATGAAAAAAATATGTTGTGCTCGATCTTAACCCTTTAAAGTACAACCGGGTCCAGTGGACCCGGGCAAATCCTTTGGTCGATAATAACTTAGTGAAAATTAAATCGTATTATTGTTTATAACATCCACACATTGTTTATTTGTTGAACTTGCGTCACATGGTCGTATTCCCAACACAATAACGAATAAAAACGTGTGATATTATTTGTTTATAGTGTCAATATCATGGGTAAATAATTATTACAATGAGCCCGGGTCCACTGGACCCGGTTGTACTAAATCGGTTGAAAATGTGAGATGTACTTTAAAGGGTTAAGAACTTCACCAAATAAGGATTGAAACTTTTAAATACTCAGATACTTCAAACTGAAAAAATGAATTCGTAACGAAATGGGGTTTACTGAAATTTACGAAAAAGGCTGAACTTTCTGTATGCGTTCAATAAAAACATTAATAATTAAAGATTATTAGGAGAAAGTATTGGCTTATCTAGTATCCGGACCGGATCTGTTAGCAGAAGCATTTGTAACATGAAAGCCATACAAACATAATACGATGTATAAAAAGCTAATGTTACAACTGATATTTATAAGCTTGGATTCTAAATCCTAATATATAAATGTGAATGTATGTTTGTTTGTTTGTTTGTTTGTAAGAGGATCACGCTTAGACTAATACAGCTTTCAAAATACCGACTTGACGATATCCTCGAGATGGTTATAGCCTATAAAAAGTTTCTATGTCAATGTAAAAAATAATTTTTTTTCAAATTTTGTAATGACTGACATCCATTTTTTTGACTATGTTTCGGATCGTTATCCGATCGTTATCCGATGGCTATCCGATCGTTATCCGATCGTCATCCCATCGTCCTCCGATCGTCATCTGATCGTTATCCGATAGTTATCCAATCGTTATCCGATCATTATCCGATCGTCATCCGATCGTCTACCGATCGTTATCCGATCGTCATCCGATTGTTACCGGATCGTTATCCCATCGTCATCCGATCGTTATCCCATCGTCATCCGATCGTTATCCCATCGTCATCCGATCGTTATCCGATCGTTATCCGATCGTGATCCGATCGTTATCCGATCGATATCCGATCGTGATCCGATCGTTATTTGATCGTTATCCCATCGTCATCCGATCGTTATCCGATCGTCATCCGATGGGTATCCGACCGTCATCTGATGGTTATCCGACCGTCATCTGATCGTTATCCGATTGTTATGTAACCGTCATCTTATCTATATCTGTTATCTGCCTGATCGGTATATGAATGCTGTTTGACCGTTTTTGAGGCAACGGTTCCGATTTTTGTTCGGTTAAAGTCCGGAAATATCAGAAATTTTACAAAATCTCATATTAGAAATAACATTTATGAAAAAATAGATAACAGATCTGATGTTTGATATTATATGAATCGTAGACCCGCATTCTTATAATTATACTATTTTCATGCATTAATGAATATTATGCGGATGCATGTAATTATTTAAATATTACAGTTCGGATATTTGGGTACAGCGTTATATCGTACTTATTAGTATGTGAAGAAAATTCTAATATTGTATGACCTTTATAGATTTTACATAAGAATAAAGATTTTACACTATATAACGTATAAAAAATTGTTTTTCTTTACCTCTCCAAATATCACATTAGTACAGTTTTTGCCATTACTACATATATTTACATATATTAGTAAGGATTACATTCCGAATGCTCATATTACTGATTTTATTTGTTCCGCGGCGAAGCCGGGTATTTTTAGCTAGTGCTTTATAAATAAAATATCAAATGTATTTAGGATACTGTGTCTTTATTTATATATATAAAAACTGATATTGCCAAAATCAGTTGTTTTATGATTCATAAACACAGTTGGAAACATTCTTCGACGGAAACGTGACTTACAACTACTCAGTTCATGTTTATTTGTACTTAAAGCTGCGTCAAACTAAAGGTAGTGACTACGAAACAATTCTTAATTTCTTCATATTTGGTAGCAAAGTAGAAGAAACCGTAGGTACACTAAAATGTACCTATAATGTTACAAATTATCCCACGCAGATATACAATGTTTTTAATACATGTGATTTCATTTACTGGAGTGTTCCGCCATCTTAATTTTCAAATGAAAGTAATGTCGACCACAACGTATATGTTTATCGCAATATCGTGCGTCCAATTAGTTTATGGTATTGAAATTACGTATAACAAGTGCTGCGAAAATGGTCATCTGCTGTTCAATGGCAATTGCCAAAAACATTCCGTTCCATCAAACCTTTTCTTATTGAAGCCGATTAACGTTTCGTACCCACGTTGTGAGAACGAAAAATTGAAATACGACATAATCAGTTCAGAAGAAATCAATACAAAATATGTGCCATATCGAGAAAACAGTTGTATTGATAGAATAGGGGACCTTAAAGGTCGTTCCAATGGTGCCTTGGGAATTGTGAGTTGCAGCGATTCTGTGATACACAAAGAAATCAATTATTTGAGCCAAGTGAAAAGTTACAAAAGATGTTGTCCTGCAGGCCAAGAGTTGCAAAAGAATCTGACTTGCTCAGATATTTCGGAAATAAACAGTTTTTCGAATAAAACTGTGTTAGATTTTGCCAGAAAAACTGGATTTTACTTTGTCAGCGCAGAAATTCAAGAAGGAACGAAGTTGGACAAATGTAAAGTCGTGTTTGTGGATGATGTATCAAATTATTTTAATGTAAGTACCTTTGAAACAACTATACATTGTTGCTTTGATATCATGATTTTATGAAGTCGTACATTTTTTTTGTTTTTAGGATCCATCTGTAGCTTGCATAAAGGATGGCTACTCTTTGGTACTTTGCGATCACATGAATCCACTAAGAAAGAATAATTCGAAACCACTTATGAACAAATGTTGCGGAAGTAACGATGTTCTTGATTACCCACGTTGCGTTCCTACTGCGGCTGGTGCCAATTTCACGCTACAAGATAAATTTGGTATTGTGTGATGTTCGCCCTAAAACGATGATTTATTATATTTCTATCCTTTTGTTTTTTTCATTAGAAAAAACATGATTTATTCAAATTAAGTTAATGATTATATTTTTTTAGAATTTATACAAACAAATAAAACATATTGTCCTCATGGATTGCACAAACTTCCGAAAAAATACTGGACTTTTGATTCAAATTTGGAAGTAAATGTATATAACCGAAAAGTCGATTTCACTGACATTTGTATCGATTTTCCAAATGCCAGCGCTACTTTAAACGATGTAGATGTATTTGTTTGCATTGATGTACCATATCATCTATCGTAAGTTATAAATATTATAATTTTACTATTTTTCGCAATACTTGAGAATATTAGTTATAATTATAAGTTACATGTCCGAAGTACTTTATTATCAAATTTATGAAAATATCGTATAACCAATTTGCAGCAATATAAATGATACTCTGTAACCAATCTAAGTTGTAATTTGAATTTATATTATTATTATTTTCAGAAACATTCCTTTAATTTTACTCTCCGTTGACTGCGTGTTTCATCCAGCGACACTGATAATTTATTCGATGCCATTTTTGCGAAAAAGACATGGAAAATGCACTATCTGCTATTTTGCTTGTGTCTTCTGTACCTATTTGTTAGCTTTACTTGGAAGATATCTCTTGCAACATGTTGTCATGATTGGTAATTATTCATGAAAATCCAAGTTTACCAACATATTAGATTATTTTCTCCTAGATTTATTAATGATTTACTTAACATATTTCAGCATACCTAACCTTATATTTTTCTTACTGGACAACCATGTGGCTCAATATCTTGGTTTTCGATGTCTTCTATGCCTTAAAGTAAATATTATAATTATTAATTTACAGTTAAGACAATATTATTGGCTTAACCATAATTACTAAAAATAATTCGTAATTTTTTACTTCAGGAATGTACGAAGGAAGCGTTCTGAAAATGGCATATGTCATATTCATACTGGCACCTATAACAAGGAGTGCAATAAATGCAATGAAGGATTAATGCCGCATGAGAATAAATTTCACATTTACTTCTGGATAAGTCTCTCTGTCCCGACCTTATTCACACTGATTGTCATAATTATTGACAATATACATTTCATCCCCGTATATTACAGACCGAACATTACACCTGTCATCTGGTTTCAAAGGTTCATACGCATCAATGGAGGAAGATTTGGTAATTAATCACATGAAAGGTTACATCATATAGCCACTCTACCCTTGCAGAAATTAAAAGTCTGAAAATATCTGAAAAAGTATGAAAAAGTATTAAAAAAGTATGAACAATTCTGAAAAAATCCATATTTTTCATTATATATTCTGAAGATCGTACACGTAATTTTATCTCATTTTAGATTGATTGCAAAATCGCAACATTTTATGTAAAACTACTATATATTTTGTAAATTTACACAGATGGGTTTACAGTGTACTCATGTTTCTCACAATGTATTGACAATTAATTAACACATTGAAAATATTTTTCAGTTATTCCTAACCGTGGCGAGTTTCTTTATCTTTTCGTCTTTTGGTTTACATCATTAATATTTGATATTTGTTTGTTGTGTGCGACAACAATCATGTTTTATCGGATGAAACGTACTGAACGCAAGAAGTTAGGAAATGCCTACAATCCTGATTACATTGCTCTAAAAACCTATAATGAACAGTAAGTACTAAATCATTTTAATGCATAATTAGGTTAAAGTTGTGTGGATTTTTACCCAATCATTATCTTACTATGTAACTGCGTCCAGGAGATGTGATGGGAATTAATGCTATGTAATGAAGTGTATCGTGACGGCTTTAATCAAAATGCATTTCAACGAAAATTTAGACTGATATTAATTGTTTGTTCTTGTTACAGGTTGATGTTGAACTGGAACATATTCCTTACCATTTCTATTCCACACATAATTAAAGCTGTGATTAAAGCCAACCTGCCAAGTGGTATAGAATATATACAGCTAAACATACCAATGGAAATTGCAGAATGTATCTTAAGGACTCGGGGAATGACGACTTTTATTATTGTGGTACTCTGTAAACCAAAAATCCTGAAAAAACTTTTCACAGCGACACATCAATTAGCAGATGAGACTTTATCTCTTTTACGGCATCAGAAAAAATAACGAGAATATATGGATAATGTAATCTATGCTATTATACGATCCACAAATATAAAGAAATGACAGTATTTTCATAATTATTACTGGTTCTTATATTCCCTTCCTTAAAAAACACATGACACATCTGAAGATGCAGATTATAACGCCTATAGCTGCCAATCAGATTTCTTGGTTCGCCCAGTGTGGCCAACTTGAATCGTAGTCTCAGTGACTGACTTTTCGCGCGAAATTGAAATTGGCTGTTTCTTACATAATAATCGATTTTCAATATTAAAAGATTCGTTATTCGATAGATAAATAAAAAAATAGCTAAATGAAAAAATACAAAATATGAATAACATGTTTAAAGAATATTAAAAAAACAAAATATAAAATTATTGATCAAATAAAAAAAACTTAAACAAAAACTGTTTACGTTCTCTTAGGGATTAGGGATATAAGTACATCATTTTGGGCGCGCGGAGCGCGCCTTACATTAATTTAGTTTACCTTTAATGTTTCATGTAAAAATAACTACCCAGTGGACCAAATATGGGATTGGCTCGAAATTGATCAATAATTGGACAATAAA
Source organism: Ceratoteleas bidentatus (assembly GCA_022817645.1). NCBI lineage: Eukaryota > Metazoa > Arthropoda > Insecta > Hymenoptera > Scelionidae > Ceratoteleas > Ceratoteleas bidentatus. The sequence continues at coordinate 11,059 of JABFPB010002834.1, read as the reverse complement.
CAACCAATTATTGGTCAGTTAAACTACTTTGGACAATTATTGGCCAATTCTGGGACAATCTGTTTACTATATATATATGTATGTAGGGTCACATGGGGTAATTGTGACTTCAGGGTAATTGTGACGATTTTCATACACTGAGAAAAAAATACCGAAAATTTACCGTGCTTGTCACGGAGCTGACAATGATACATGCAGCACGGTAAAATTTCTGTGTGTTTCAGGTAAATTTCTGTGTGTTTCATGGCAAAATTTTCCGTGAAACACCCAGAAATTTTACCGTGCTGCGTGTATCATTGTCAGTTCCGTGACAAGCACGGTAAATTTTCCGTATTTTTTTTCTCAGTGTACATTAAAATCCGATTAAAAAATGTCTACGTATATGAAATCATTAATATATAAGATGACATAAGGTTTATTCGGTGAGAATTATGTACATAAGCACAGTCACTGATTAAACAAAGCAATGTAAAAATCTTAGTTTAGTAAAGTTGTCACAATTATCCCATCACAGTTACACGAATACCCATCATAGTTATCACAATTCCCCCATACATAGAGTAATTGTGACTTTCGACAGATATTACAAATACCAACATTTTTTTCAATAACTAAACATAACTTTTGTCAAATAACGACTTGTATATCGAAATTAAGGTTAGATCTAACGTGTTCGATATTATTATGTTTAAAAAATTTCATAGTAATTTAGAACCATTGAGTTGAAGTTCAACTCTGTTTTTTCTGTCACAATTACCCCAGGTTTTACTAAAAATAGAGTGTAAAAATGTCCCACGACCGTAACTATAGTATTATTGGAATAGACATTCAATGTCTATTCCAATAATACATCGTATTCCAAGTATGCTTCGTGATTCATAAAAAATTTTCGATTCGGCGTTATATGGAAATGAAACATAAAACTATTCAGTTCCAGTTTAGTCGTCCCTAAATTAATAACACACGATACTTAGTCAAACAAAAATATCTACGGCAAAACCAGGTAACTCCATTAACTTTGATCGGAAAGGTTCAAACTGAACACGGTAAATCGAACCACGTCGAATTCGATCGCACTTATGACAGTAAAATAACAGCTAGAAGTACTGAATTAAAAATATTTTATTGGTGCATTTCAAATCGAACACTGTGAGTTAATCAGCGTTCAATTCGATGAATGTATTTAGCAGTTCAGAATGCGTCCGGAAAATTGAAAAAAAATATCGACAATTGGAAAAACTGTTCTTTCAATTTTCTAGACGCATTCTAAACTGCTAAATACATTCATCGACTGCGGTCGAATTGGATGCTGATTAACTCACAGCGGTCCGTTTGAAATGCACCAGTAAAAATAATATTTTTAATTCAGTACTTCTAGGTGTTAATTTACTGTCATAAATGCGGTCGGGTTGGACGCGGTTCGACTCACCGTGGTCAGTTTGAATCTTGACATGTTTTTGTTTTTTTTTATTTTCAATTTTCTAGACTCATTTTGAAATGCTAAATACACTCATCGACTGCGGTCGAATTTGACGATTTTATATTTTCATATTCTATTGTAAGGTCGAGTAATTATATGACCTAAAGTAATATTGATGAAACAAGAACAATCTGTAGTAATATAAAATAGAAACTGAAATCTTTTTATTGAAAAAATATATTTCTGAAGTTTAAAACTCAATTTTAATTTATCTATTAAACAATACATAAATAAGCTTTGGTCATGCATAGTTATAAATTATTTACGTACCGTATTGCATAGTATAATTGCAAGTTAATATTTAAGAATTGCGAATTAAACTTCTAATTTTTTAAATTAAAACAAAAATTGTTTAAGTCAAAACACTTCTTTTTGCAGTGCGCAGATACATTTATAAATTGATACCACTTTGAAGTCACATATCTAGTCCAGCAAAAGACCATCTAAATGAGCACATTCTTAAAAATATACAATCAGATTATTGCTAATATAAAATTGAAATTTAAAATTGATAGTTGCGGTTTCAAATTAATGTACTTACAAAACTGAAATCAAGTACACATTAAAATATTAACATACTAACTTTAATCCGCCAAAAGTTTAATGTTATCCACGAGCAACAGCTGAAACGGGTCGAAAGCTTATAATTACTTACTTCATATTTAGTTACGCTTATAGTAACAGTATATACAACTAATAAAATTAAAGATGATCCATTCTCACAATGACCTAATTCTCACAGGCAGATACATAATATTTTTATACATTTAATTATTGTTTGAATTGTAATGAATTATCCTAAGTGTCGAAAAGAAGTACAGTCGATCACAATGTATATGTTTCTCGCAATATTGTGTGCCTCATTGGTTAATGGTACAGAAATTGCTTATCAAAAATGCTGCGAAGATGATCATGTGCTGTTCAATGGCAGTTGCCTAAAGCATGCCGTTCCATCAAACCTTTCCGTATTGAAGCCAATTAACGTTTCGTACCCACGTTGTGAGAACGAAAAATTGAAATACGACATAATCAGTTCCGAAGAAATCAATACAAAATATGTGCCATATCGAGAAAACAGTTGTATTGATAGAATAGTGGACCTGAAAGGTGGCTCCAGTGGTGCCTTGGGAATAGTGAGTTGTAGCGATTCTGTGATGCACAAAAAAATCAATTATTTAAGCCACGTGAAAAGTTACAAAAGATGTTGCCCAATGGGCCAAGAGTTGCAAAATAATCTGACTTGCTCAAATAGTTCGGAAATGAACAGTTTTACCAATAAAACTGTGTTAGATTTTGTCAGAACATCTGGAATCTATTTACTCAGTGTTGAAATTCAAGAACGGATGAAGTTGGACAAATGTAAAGTCGTGTTTGTGGATGATGTATCAAATTATTTCAATGTAAGTACCTTTTAAACAACAATATATTGTTTACATGATTGCTTTGATATCATAATTTTACGAGTACACTTTCTTTACACATATTTATTAGGATCCATCTGTAGCTTGCATAAATGATGGCTATGCTTTGGTACTCTGCAATAACACAAATATTCGTGAAAAGCGTAATGCGAAACCACTGATGAACAAATGTTGCGGTAAAAATGAAGTTGTGAAATTCCTGCATTGCGCTTTTGAAGATGATGCCAATAATACACTCGCAAATAAATTTGGTATAATTTGATATTTGTCCTTAAACAATAAAATTGTATTTTAGTGGCTAACATACGTTTTATATAATCATGTTTACTATTTCCAGTTATAATTCATTGTTTTTTCTGTTTTATTGTTTTTTAGAATTCGTACAAATGAATAAATCTAATTGTCCTTTTGGATTTTATAAATTTTCAAAGCAGTATTGGACTTTTGATTCAAATTTTGACTTGATTGTAAACAATAAAAAGGTGAACCATAATAAGTATTGCATGGATTATTATCAAGGCAATGCTACACTAAATGACGTGGACGTGTTTATTTGCATTGACGTACAATATCAGTTCTCGTAAGCAATACAAAATCTTCCATTTGAAAATGTTTCAATACACAGTACTTATTAATTTATACTTCGTAACTTATAATTAAATTATTATTTTCAGAGACACAGATTTTATTTTAGAATGCATTAGCTGCGTTTTTCATGGTCTGATATTGGCAGTATATGCAATGCCATTTTTACGAAAGAGGCACGGAAAGTGTACGGTTTGTTTCTTCCTTTGCCTCGTTTGTATGAATGTGGGAATTATTCTTGCGAAAATTGAGCCATTCAAACATGCCGTAGTGGGTAAATATTGTTTAGGATCTCAACCTATAATTCCTCTGCTCATCCGGTAGTTCTCCCAGATGTTCTTTCACTATGTTCGCCATTACAATCCCGTCAGGTTCCGGAAGTTCCCCATCAAGAGTCACGTCTGGGAAGTTCGCCCTAATGAGCAGATTCAGTGTCTAAGGGAAAAACCTGTGAAAATCCATAATTGACATCAGATGGTAACACCCTGATAGTATGGGTCTCTCACCTCACTAAACCACAAATACTCCTTAACATCCCATGCCGATCCTTTCAACCTTTTCAAAGGCTATCAGGTTATCTACACAGACTTCCTTAAAAGTTTCTACCCACTTTTTGCCCGCGCCCAACCATTTGTGTCTAATACCACTGGTGGTGGGGCAGCCACAAAGTGTGTTGCAACATAACTCCCTACCGAATGACTTCACTGGGAAAAATAATCTGTTGAATCAACCGTTTTTTGGAGTAGTGTCAAACAGCTTTTCAATGTTAACATGTTCACGTTGGTCTTACATTGGAACGTGGTAAGCTCAACATCGTTTCGGGGTAAGACTGACATGTCACTTCAACACGACACCAGCTAATAAGAAAAAATAAATTTTACCTTTGAAACGCTGGATAAGTTTGGGGCATTTAAAAAGGACTAGTTTTTCCTCTACAAACTTGTCAGGTTTCGTTATGCGGTCCTAACATCGGAACAATGTTGTCTCAACAACGTCAGGCCAACAATGTTTTTGATGTTAAATTAAACGCGGCATTTTTCCCGGTGTTGCAACGTTCTATCGTCGCACTATCGTCGCACTACTGTCACACTATAGTTAACCGCGAAAAAAGTCTCGGAAAGGAAATAAAATGGCCCGTCGTGTGTCTAAATAGATAATTATAACAGTTTTGTATAAGTTAAACTGTGATATAATTGTTATTTTTTATTGTGATTGATTTGTTAAAAAACTTCTTGATTCAAAACAGTCGAAAATTCGATTCAAATTGAAGAATGACAGTTTTAACAGATTAATCACAATCAGAAAAATATCAATTTTAGCGAGATAAAATGCTGCTGTTTGAATGAAAAAAATGCTGTGATTAGTTGTTTTTCTTTTTTAAGCGCCATTTCTTCTTCATTGGGGGCTTTTTTTACGTTTGGACTTTTGCGACGATAGTGCGACGATAATGCGACGATAGCGCGATGATATATCGTCGAAAGTCATTCGATAGGGCTCTTCTCGTAGGTCTCGCCACTGAAGGTATCAAGGTGGTGGGATAAAGGTCCACCCGGACAGAGCCACCATGCCCAGGCAAGGCTGTATACTATGCATCCGTCAGCACGGTATCTCACGCCTTGGATTTAAGGCGCAGGACATCCCGGAATCGGTAGCGATGGAACCCATTGCGATTGCCTGCGCACAACCACATTGGAGAGCTGCTTGTTTGTCGTTTCGGGGTCCATAGAACCCATGCAGGAACAGTGTCGCACATGGAAAAAGAACCCGTTTATAGGGATACTTTTCATTCATAAATGGAGAGCCCGATTATAAGGATCGATTATGCACTCATTCACACAAAGTTACTCCTGTCAGAAACCCTTCAACTCAAGCCCCCGAACAAAACCCCTAAGAGTTATCGACAAGACCCTGCAGCTCCCATTGGGGGTAACCTAGGCTTAAGGCTGATCCATATTACATTTTGCAGGATACCTAACTTTATTGACCGTCTACTGCTCAATCATGTGGATCAACATCACGAGCTTCGATGTCTACTCTGCTTTAAAGTAAATATTACCATAACAAATTTTAATCTAAGACAATATTTCAATTATTTAATTTATTTTTTTTTTCAGGAATGTTAGAAGAAAACGTTCTTTGTACCAGTGTCAATTACATTCAGGGACATATAAAAAGGACTGCGATAAATGCAATGAAGGATTGATACCACATCAGAATAAATTTTGCACTTACATCTGGATAAGTTTTTCTGTCCCGACATTACTGACAGTGCTTGTGGTACTCAGTGACACTTTACCAACCTTCCCTACACTTTACAGAGCAAACATAACCAAAGTATCTGGTTGGTTTGAACAATTCATATCTATTAATGGGGGAGAGTTTGGTGAGAAATAATTTGCAATCATACTTAAATATCTTGGAAAGTAATTATAATAAATTTATAAGTTCTTAATATTTTTCAGCCATCCGCAACCTTGGCGAATTATTGTACTTGTTTATCTTTTGGCTTTTGTCATTAGCATTTAATTTTTATTTGCTGTGTTCGTCTACTATAAGGTATTATAGAATGAAACGTATTGAGCGCAAGAAGTTTGGAATTGCATATAATCCTGATTATATCGCTCTGAAAACCTATAATGAGCAGTGAGTGTTTAATTTTTTAATCTTACTGTACCAAAGTTATGAAGTATTCACCACTTTACTTGAACTTAAATGTGTTTCAACACAATTCAGAGTGAATGTGTACATTACCACATTTTTCAGGTTGCGGTTGAACTGGGATGTGTTTATTGCCATTGTTTTTCCATGTTTGATTAGAATCATAATAAAATCCAATATATCGGATGGTTTAGATTATCTACAACAACACACCTTATCCGATTTTGCTGATCAGATAATGAAGGTTCGAGGAATTATAACTTTCGTTATTGTAGTGTTGTGCAAACCGAAGATACTGAAGGGCATTTTTAGAGCAACAAATGAATTAGCACATGAAACCGTATCTCTCCTCTTGCATAGAGCAAAATAACAATAATGTATTTAAGTTCATAATCGAAGATTGTTTGTATATAGGAACAAATTTCACAAAAATATAAAAAAGAATTTGAAAGTGAAATTTGATGAACTGTTAGAAGCGGAAAATTAATCATTTTCCGCCTCTATAAAACTAAAAACGGAAGATTCCTTTTAAAACAAATGTTATAAATTACTGCAAAATCTTTATTCCACTTGTAACCTGATAAATAGAATAAAGTATCATAACCTTATATATTTATGTTTATTTCTTTATTATGATTATGTAATATAATTTCTCGCCAAATAAAGAAAATTTTCTTTTTCTATTAAATGACTCTAGGAAATAACTAGAGGTAAAAAATATAAAAATAAAAGCTGCCAAAATACACCAAGGGATTTATTATTTCGATGCATATAATGCAAGTTTCTCTCTACATAATAAAAAGATAAGTCAGGGCCTCGCGATTTTTCAACTCGATATGGTACTCCCATGGTAAACTGGCATGTTAAACTACAATGGAAAACTACCATGGCAAACTACCATGGTAAATTACAATAATAAATTACAATAGAAAATTACCACAGTAAAATACCATAGTAAATTACCATAGTAAATTACCATAGTAAATTACCATAGTAAATTACCATAGTAAATTACCATAGTAAGTTACCAAAGTAAATTATCATAGTAAATACCGTAGTAAATTACAATAGTAAATTACCATAGTAAGTCACCATAGCAAATTATCATAGTAAATTACCATAGTACCCCAGTGAGAAAAGAACAAATGGCCCAGTACTGGCCCGACTCTGGCACTCTGGTACTCTGGCATGACGTTATCATACCAATACTGGACCAGAGTTGGCCCAATTCTGACATCTCTGGCACTCTGGCAATTTCCCACTGAGACACTGCCATGCTACAATACTACATAAATTACCGTAGTGTGTTAAACTGTTAGCTCATCTGCTGTTAATCCGGAATTAATTATTTAAAAGTCAGACAGATACCATTCGATTTGAAGTGAAATCACGTCATATTAACAGAAAAACTTATAAATGCTACGTACACTATTTACCACATGAAAATGGGGTAACTGGAATTCGGCGTTTTGCTTGTAATTGTGCAAACGGAAACAGAACGATTGGTTGTTGTTCACATGTCGCTGCTATGATTTTTTATTTAAGTCATGGACGATATTTGTCAAAAATAATAAGGCCTGCGGAAAATCTGGCGACTCTTTTTGATTTCGATAAACCCTGTAATCGATGAAGACAACGAGGAAGATTGACTTTAAAAATATGTAGAATTGGAATGTTTTAATAAAAATGACATTTATAAAACTGTTGTTGTAAAGTTTAAAAATATCCTGCCTAAAAGTAATGTTGAATTACTATTTGTAAGAAATACTTCTTGAAGGGTTCTGCAAATAATTAACATTATATGAATGCATATATAAGAATCTATCAGTTTTACGAAATCGATAACAAGGTTTTTTTTTATTTTTAATGATGTGAAACCCATTTAGAAACTTACTGCGGGAAAAAATGTTCTGATATAAAATGAAATACATTTGCCCTCACTCCGGGCGGGAATACCCACATTTCCGCTCGTCAGGGCGGGAATGTGGGTATCCCCGTAGTTATTTTCCCTCCGTCGTAAGGGAAAATATCGTACACACTACGGGGGGAATTTCGATTTCTCACTCGTTCCTTTCAGAACTCAGCTTCGCCTCGTTTCGGAAGTTCACTCGTTTCGAAAGACGAAATTCCCTCCCTAGTTGTGTAATGTACTCGGCAGTAAAACTGTGCTTTACTCCATCGGAGAATGTTTTACTCCCTAGGGAGTAAAGTTTAGTTTTTCCTACTTGCATGTGTAACGAAAGTAGGGCCTCTACTTGCATGTGTAACGAAAAATATCGTTGTAACCTCGGGAAGTAAATTTCCGTTTTACTCCCTTGGTTAAAAATATAAATATTGCGCAACTCGTGACCGTACGACATGAAGCTATATCCTCACTAGTAATGATACGAAGGTGCGCGCGTAAGCTGCGCATGCGCGCACACATTTCATATCATTACCGGTGAGGATATAGCTTCATATCGTAACGGTCACTCGTTCCACAGAATATCGTTTAAAACAAGGGCGCAAGCGCCCTTTTTATGAAATATACTATAGAAGTATAATAAAACAATAAGTAAGTATTCAAAGTATGATAAGATTAGTTTTCATATGACAAATACATCAAAAAAGCCAAAAAAGTGTATTTTTGCATTTTAAAAGGGGCGCGGCTTTCCGAAAAATCTAAAAAATGTAGCAATGATAGAAAATTTAAAAACTAATTTTTGGTTAAAGAGCCAGTCCTGCATCTCTCAAGGTATAGAAGATATGGTCGATTTTCTGTTTTTTCTCTAAAAATGTGGCTTTGTTCTTAATAGTGTAACTCCTATTTGATCGAAATAAATGTTTTACGATGTCTATTCCATCATTGAAGTATTACGAAGCATTCCCAAGTGTACCCAATAGCGTAATTGCGATATAAAAAATTATTTCTAAAAAAAACGATTTTTTACTATTTAAGATGGGAGAAGGCGATAGGTGGTAATTAAGCACATGGAAAATTATTTTTTTAGATCCAAATAGGTGGAAAGTGACGCCATAGCGTTTGGTTCAAGGGCACTTTTCACCATCTCATCCTGGGGTACCCTTATAGTATTGTAATGATATGCGCACATATCATTTTTATAACTACTTAAAATACCTCCCGAATATTTTAGCTTCATTTAGCTTTTAAGCTGAGATCATTAAGAAACCAATTGAACATTTTTAACCTACTTTCACAAATAGTTAGAAAGATAAAATTAAAATATTTTTTAACAATTGATTTCTTAATGTTTATCTCACTAGAAATATTTTTTTATGCGAATAGTTTAATATTAGTTAGGTTAATGTATATGTGATATCATATTAGTCAAATACTTAGTCTCACTCACAAGTCTCATGCACAAGTCACAAGACACAAGTCTGTTAGTTTGTTCTCTTCGTGTACAGTAGTAAACATGTAGTAAGTTTTATGTTATCATATTCTATTGTAAGGTTGACTAATTATATTACCTGAAATAATATTGATGTAACAAGAACAAGCTGTAGTAATAAAAAACAGAAACCGAAATCTTTTAATTGAAAAAATATATTTTTGAAGTTTAAAGCTCAAGTTTAATTTATCAGTTAAAAGCTTTAGTCATGTATTGTTATACAATATTTAATGACCGTATTGAAAAGTATAATTGACAGTTAACATATATGGTTCGTTGATTCAACTTCTATTTTTTCAAATTCAAACAAAAATATTGTTTTAGTCAAAACACTCCTTTTTTGCAGTGCGCAGATGTAAAAAAGGTACGTTGGAACCAGTCTGAAGTCACATATCTAGTCCAACAAAAGACCATCTAAATAAGTATATTCTTAAAAATATATAATAAGATTATTACTTATATAAAATTGAAATATAAAATTTGATATTTCAATTTAATGTACTTACGAAATTGAAATCAATAAAAGTGTAATGCATTATCCTAAGTGTCGAAAAAAAGTTAAGTCGATCACAATGTATATGTTTCTCGCAATATTGTGTGCCTCATTGGTTTATGGTACAGAAATTGCTTATGACAAGTGCTGCAAAGATGGTCATGTTCTGTTCAATGGTAATTGCCAAAAACATTCCGTTGTATCATACCTTTCCGTATTGAGGCCAATTGACGTTTCGTACTCACGATGTGAGAACGAGAAATTGAAATACGACGTAATCAGCTCGGATTTTAATGTAAGTACCTTTGAAACAACTATATCTTGTGCATATTGTAACATGATTTTATGAAATCGTACATTTTTATATTTTTTAGGATCCATCTGTAGCTTGCATAAATGATGACAATGCTTTGGTACTCTGCAATAAGACAAACAATCGTGAAAAGCGTAATGCGAAACCACTGATGAACAAATGTTGCGGCAAAAATGAAGTTGTGAAATCCCTGCACTGCGCTCCTGAAGATGCTGCCAATAATACACTCGCAAATAAATTTGGTAATATTTGATATTTGTCCTTAAACAATAAAATCGTATTTTAGTGGCCAACATATACATATAATCATGTTTACTACTTCCAGTTACAATTCAATGTTTTGTCTATTTTGTTGTTTTTTAGAATTCGTACAAATGAATAAATCTAATTGTCCTTTTGGATTTTATAAATTTTCGAAACAGTATTGGACTTTTGATTCAAATTTTGACTTGATTGTAAACAACAAAAAGGTGGACCATAATAAGTATTGCATGGATTATTATCACGCCAACGCTACACTAAATGATGTGGATGTGTTTATTTGTGTTGACGTACAATATCAGTTCTCGTAAGTAACACAAAATCTTTCATTTAAAAATTTTGCAGTACACAGCATTTACTAACTTATTCTCTGTAATTGATAATTAAATTATTATTTTCAGAGACACAGATTTTATTTTAGAATGCATTAGCTGCGTTTTTCATGGTCTGATATTG
>JABFPB010002833.1:0-18805 GCA_022817645.1 Ceratoteleas bidentatus | reverse complement strand
TAACTACACATTGCGTTAAAATTAGGCATCTGCGGGTACCCGAATAAAACGGGTACCCGACGTCGGGCGGGTTCGGCCCGACCCGGCCCGATTCCACGCCGGTTCTCCGTCCCACGTCGGAATCGCGTCGGAATTAGATCGGAAACGAGTCGAAATCGGGTCGGAATTGCGTCAGAAATTATATTTCGAAAAATGTTTTTACAAATCTTTCCAGAAATTTCCAAATATTCCAACATTTAAAATACTTCAAAACAGTCCTTAGAGAAAGGTCCTTACAAAAGTTTCTTGCAACCGATTGCTGAAATCGGTTCTTAAAACTGTCCTTAAAAAGGTCATTAAAACGGTCCTTAAAACAGTCCTTAAACAGTCCTTAAAACAATCCTTAAAACTGTCCTTAAAACTGTCCTTAAAATGGTCTTTGAAACATCTGTTCTTAAAACGGTACGTAAAACCGTCCTTAAAACGGTCCTTAAAACTGTCCTTAAAACTGTCCTTAAAGTGGTCTTTAAAACATATCTGTTCTTAAAAGGGTACTTAAAAATGTCCTTAAAACGGTTCTTGAAAAGGTACATAAAACTGTCCTTAAAACGGTCTTTAATTCAGTCCTCAAAACGGTCTTTAAAATGGTTGTTAAAAACGGTCCTAAAACGGTATTTCAAAACGGTCCATAAAACTGACCGTGAAACTGCTAAAACAGTCCTTAAAACAGACATCCTTAAAACGGTCCTGAAAATGGTCCGTCAAACAGTCCTAAAACAGTCATTAAAACGGTCCTTAAAACAGTCCTTAAAATGGTCTTTAAAACAGTCCTGAAAACAGTCCTAAAACAGTCTTGTAAACAGTCCTGAAATCAGTCATGAAAACAGCCCTGAAAGTCGCGACTTTCACTCCGTTAACGTCTGTTCAGTAACATCAACTTTCGGTGCAGAGGCATGAAAAATAATTATCGTTATTAAATTATTCACAAAATGAAATCGGTTAAAGAAAATTATCACAAATTCATTATCTATGCAATACCCGGCTCGGGCTGGCCCGAACCCGAGCCCGACCCGACGCTGGCCCGCGCATGCCTAGTCAAAATATCGTAACGTGATTCCGAATATCCATCGGCTGGTAATCTGTTTCGGATGAAGGGTTGAAACTTACGTCTCCCAGGCAATTGGTTTCGGCGCACTTTCTCTGCTTTTTCAGGAGTTCGGAAATTTCGTAATCCACCGTGTAGTAAATCGCTTGGAGCATTTGCTGGTAATTGTCTTGGATGGGCGATTGATTTTTGGATTGGCTAATAGTGTTCAAGTCGTGTACGATTGGGTGCTTCTTAGTCTCGGCACAATGCAATACGGTCATCGTCATGTGGCTGTTGTCGATTCGGCGGATGATATGCCTCTTGGCTTCTTGCACAGCCTGAAACGTTCGAAAAAATGTTTATTCTCAACTCTTTATTTCTCTTGAAATTTGTCGAATTTCATCGTAAAATGCAAACATCAATGTCACTAATAAATAATGTGTCAAAGTATCAAAGCATCAAACAATTAACATGAACATGTTAACAGATACAAAGTGGCGATAATCAAAATACAGAAAATAAATATAAGTAGAAGAACTAATAGTAATTTATTTATGTGTCACAATACCGATAAATCTATTAGTAAAGTGTTTAATCGTAGATTGATTGAAATGTTAAACTGAAGCAATTATAAAGTTTGCTACTTCGAAACGACTTAAATAATTTCCCGGTTTCGACTTTATTAAATAAAATAAATGTCATTCAAGTTTACTGAACCTCTGCTATTTTAAACGGATGCCATAAAATGCCGAAACTTTTTCAAACGATTCGAACAATTAATTTTCGAATAACTTAGTTCGACTTCTTTCTAGATTTCTAGCCTATAAGTACTTTTATGTATAGGGTTATGCCATTGTATATTTATTTAAATATTACCGTGGGTCCATCGTACAAGTCAAATATCTGCATGAAGAGACCTTGAAATGTTTTATTGATATTCCGAGATTCTTCCTCGCAGTTCTTTAGCAAATTGTGGTATTCTTCCTTGAACATCTTTCTCGCACTAAGAAGTTCGTGACTGTCCCCATCGGCGGCATGTGCGGCCTAAAATATGGAAAAAATGTTTAGATTAATTTTTTTACATTTATTTGTACTAACGTGGAATATTTAATTTTTGTCAAGTTAACCATCTTTTGGTGTCAAAAATGTACATTTTATAAGATCGCTCAAATAATTTAAAAAACTGCCACGGATAATACAGTAGCGAATTGTTTTAAATGAAAATGTTTATTTTTAATGAATTATTATACGATACTATCAAGTTCTCTTCCAAATATTATTCAACGTCACAGAAAACCTTTCGCTGACTGTTGCGATAAAAGCGCATGCTAGTTGGAACTTTAGTTTTAAATTGCGCGAAATATATAATATCTGTGAAACGACTAAAATGAAACGTCTAAAATGATCACTTTTGTTACAGGCGCAGTATAGCTTTTAGAAGAGGATAAATTAGGATATTCTCGAGAGCTCGATAACGATTACGGTAAGTTCCGCTAAGGTTAACCTATTTTTCACCAATAAGCATTATTTTGTAAACGATATTACTTACGGCTAAAAGGGCCGCGCAGATAATGATTTGGAGCATCGCCATGTTTAATACCTGCAAAATGAAGTATTGAGTAATAATGCGGAGAAAATTAGTTTTCGATATTGCTTTAATCAAGCTCGCGGCCTTTTTTGCCTAACGGATATTGGCATCGTTCTGCGAAAAAGGTCGCGAATCGAAATCCGCAAATCTTAAAGTTACAGTAAAAATCGACGAAAAATGTAAGAGTTACGAATATCTTTCACACCTTTAGCACTCGCGACTCAAATGAGTTGTACCAAGCGTAGTGTTTTCGCGACGAATAAGTATTCGACTGATGATTGGAAAAACCGCATTAACGCAACGATCATTACTTGATGTTGTCGCGAAAAAATGGCATTCGGGGTTATTTAGAGATATGTAATTAGACAATGATTCATTAAACAATTTGAGAAAAGTGGAGCGTCCGTCATTTTTAATCCATTAGCGTGACTTGTACGATATCTTTTCATATTAATAATTGACGAGAAAAAGCATGAATACGTTCGCAAAAACTGGTACATCCTTCAATTTCATTTCATAATATATGAATCTGCAAATTATTTCGTAAAGTTGTACGAATGAGTTTTCAAGGCGAATACTTTACAAAGTAAATCGTATTTTATACAAATGAAAAAAAACGGAAATTCCCACTATTGCACAAAGTTGCTATTTTACGAACTCATTTGTGATAATTCTCACAGATACATTCTGTTTTAAAATCAATCGGTTTCCGGTAACCAATTTAACATTTTTTTATAAAAAACACTCTAAAATCTGTCATTTAAATTTTAGGAAAGAAAATCATTTAATTCCATTTAAAAAAGAATTATGTTGCAAATAAAAGGATTTTTATGAAATTTAAAGGAATATACTTAAACAAATTTCCTTTCATTGTTATCAGATTATTAAGAGGGCAAAACTCTACAAAAAATCTAACAAAACGACAATTTTGGACACTTATAACAGTGTAACTTGATTTAAGCTTTGCCCATTAACATAACATGCATATTTTTGTCGTTTCGTATGAAAATCCGATTGTTCAAAATGAACATTTCCGATCAAAGGCGTTAAAAATGAATAGCACAAGTTGTTTGCGAGGAATCATAAAATTTATTTGACGCTCGATGTATGGCGTAAGAGATATCGGGAGTCACGCAATTACTCAACATATTCAAGGAAATCAGAAAACCCGTGTACGGTCCATAACTCGGCCGTAGCGTGGCGTTGACAGTCGATCCGTTCTGGTTATTGTTGAGCTCTTTGGCGGGGATGAGGCTGGATGTTAGGTTCAGGTAGTCGTTGCACAAAACCAAGCGGCATTATTGATCATCACCATATGCTTTTATTTCGCCCGCCCGTCTTGTTGACTCGTGTTCTCGGGTTGTCCAAGTGCTCCCGCCCTGACGTTAAATCGCGCTTCTTTCGCTAAATTACATAATCAAAAACACGTCTGGACCATTCCAAGCCGACATATTAACGGTCTGACGTCATCCGATTTATTTAGCAACAATCCTGACTGCCACCCAACGACGGTCTATTAAGTTTAACCGGTTAATGAAATAATAATAATAATTCAACGAGTTTTTGTCGCGAACCAATTAGTCCCAAATACTTAACGGTAATGACCGTACGAACAATGCCAAGCATTCGAGATATCACGGTCCGATTATAATGACGGGAAAGCTGTGACTGCGTAATGGGTAATCACGTCACTTTTGCCGATCAATTAGTTTTTTCGACACCCATTGTCATATAAACGCGATACTGGGCGCGAACATCTACTCGTTTGACCGTTCCGCAAAAAGCGCGATAAAGCGCGAGCGTAAAAGCGACGTGACAATTAATTTTATCGCTTATAAATGCAGCGGCTCTGTTTTTACCAGCCATAAATTTTACAGTTAATAAACTTAATCGGCGATAAAACTGGCCGGAAATCGAAATCATTCGCTGGCTGAGTGTCGTGGCGCTATAGTCGGAGTTAGAAGAACTGAGCGCTGCGGTAACTTTGACGGAAACGTCTGAACCGACTGTGCGTTTGGCTTTGCGGCCAATTAAACGTAAAAACGCGAGGCTTCGTTAAAGTTTCGGCGTGGAAGAAAGTGCGCGGCCCAATTTCCGCGCCACTCTCCGGAGATCAGTTTTGCTCGGCGGTGCAGGTCACGCGCGCAAAATAGACGTGACTAGATGAGAAAAATGAAAGCCATTGCACCGAACGCAGGCTTTTGCACAGTTAAGTCATTTCGCGGACGTGCCGTGGAGCAGCAACAATTGTTGTCAAACGATGCGCCGACACCCACAGCGCGCCGACGAATCAATTGCAGTTTTATTCCAGTCAAATTTCTGCCAGCTTGCTTTTTCGCGAATTTACAAATACCGCTTTTTTGCGAGTTTTACACGGTGAGGCAGACGGATAATTGGAGTGCAGGAAGAGGTTACATTTTTGGAAAGACAGTTTCGATTTTGTTGCGTAACCAACAAGGGAAACGAGTAATGATAGGTGATGAAGAGGGAATCAGAAATCAGTCAAACACGAATCAATTCCCCTGTAGGTTCAAGCGCAATTCGAAAAAGAATTGATCCTCCTAAAACGCGAGAACCGAAAAATTGTTCCGCTCTGCTTCGGTGTTTTTATTTATCGCGTTCCTTTTGCGCGATTCTGGGTAATAACTCTTCTTGCGCGCTGTATTTTGCGATTCCTTTTCAAACTCGGCTCGGTCGCTTAACCCGTGAAAAAGCCAGTCAGTCGGACTTTTCTTCTGCATCTTGATCAATTTTTTAGTTTGCACACATTTCCACCGGAATACGTTTTTTAACTATTGGTAATTACGTCCGGTACGTTAAACTTTGATCCCTCAAATTCGCAGTTCAGCAAAACGATCCGACTTTTTGCAACTAAAATCACTTTTCAGAGCACTTGATGTTTCCTAAATATTAACAAAGCCCCTCTCGGCGGAACGAAATGCGTTGCAATATTTCCTGTTATGTAGTGCGGTTTGCTGCACACGGTTCTTTGCACCAGATTTCTTTCAAGGCTGATACGCGCGCAATCTACAGGTTATCGTGGTATAAAGTATTTCAAACGGTCAAAAGTTGTTATTTATTTTGAATGTTTTGAAGTGTGCTAAAAAGTTGCAAACGAGGCCACCCAGTCAATGATAAAGCCACTTTGCCAGGAAATCTATCATTGTCAAAACTAACGGAAACAGTCGTTGTTTTGCCATCAGCGAAAAGCCTGTACTGGCGATCCTTACGTGAAAAATATCGCGATCGAGTATTTAATAAAACATCGTGATTGAAAAATAATCTACGATTAATAATCAATAGGAACTGCTGACTTATGAATAATTTATGAAAAAGCTCGTATAATAAGCGGTCGATATAAAAAGCTTTCGAAACAAGAATGAACGTGAAATGGGAAAATGAAAAAAACGAAGCAACAAGAAGCAAGAAAAACGCGCGACAATTGCGAGGCAGTTACTCGATTTGTATCAACAAGAAGGCCGGTTTCCATGTTTGTCGAAATAAAATAACATGCGAGAAGTCCGCCGCGGGAATCATAGTTCCCTCGTTAAGGACTAGAACAAGGGAGGGAACAAAAGTTTTGCATTTCGCGGAACGAATCTGCATAAAAATTGTTCCTTATTTCTTGGTAATAAGGAAAAGCTTTGGCTGCGTGACGATTGCGACTGAAAGAACTATGTAGGACGACGCTTTGAAGTGCGCGGCGGTTTTGATTTGTCAATTCTTCCGTTTCCCTCCTTCCTTCGGTGTCAGACGAGCCGTTCTTTTGCCGGCGCGCTACTCTTATTAAATTTTTCAAGCACATCCTTATCTCGTGTTTCGCCTTTAATACTTTGCGACTCTTTTCACGTTTTTGCATTTTTTGTTTGCCGCTCCTTTTTTGCGCCGTTTCGGCACGGCGCCGAGAATAGAGATGAGACAATATCAAAAGTAGCTATTATTATACACGCTTTAACCCATTTTTGGCCAGTTCGAAACTTCTATTTTTTCGGGTCGAGGCAAACGAGCGTCGCGAAACGAATGTTAACGAAGTTTTTCGCCGCACTCGATTCACTCTTAAAGCAATCTTGCGGCGGATAAAAAAATGTTAATTGAAAGTCGCGCTAATCGTGCAAAAACGCGGATTCCAGCGACGTGTCCGGTGAACCTGATTTTATCTTCGATCAGCCGATGTCTCGTGGAAACATCGGGGACAAACGGTGCGATGTTTGTTTAGCGATTGGTACATTTTGTCGCAAATCCACGTCCGTTTAACGTTGGCATGAAATTTCTAGGTATGATTTAGGCGCGATGGTCTCGACGGTATCTCCTGCCTTGTCGCTTAAGCTGTCAGTTGGAACGCATAAACGTGAATCAAACGTATGCATAAGCATTTTCCGGGTGGCGCTCGTTCTGAGCCGCGCCCGCGCGCCCATTAATGCATCCGCCCGATAGGCGACATCAATTTAACAAGAATTTAATTGATTCATCTTTGTTTGACGAGCACATCAATTAGCTGATTATTATTTCATTGTCACATTATGCAATTACGAATCCGAGATTAATCGTCGTCATTAATTAGCCGGAGATGAAGATACCGCTTCGACGTAACACGCGCAGTCTACTTTACGACCAGATCCCCTGTGATTAAGTCCGATCATTTTCAGCGTTTCCTTTCGCGCTTGATGAATTGAATTTGTTCTTTCACTCGCAGGGGGACTGATGCAAGGAAAATTATTACGACGAGATAATAGAAACTCGCCATTGACAGGTTGCAAACAAATTACGAAGCTATATTGTTAACGTATTCCATTTGGGCATTCATCTTGCAGCACCAATCAGCCGCATTCCCTTATTTATTAGCTGCAAATTTCGGTAGAGGATAATTATTTATTAATAATCGATTATTGGAGCTGTTACGGATTCTATTTTAGGTGCATCTTTTGTAATCAGTTTTCCATCGGGACCACCAATTTTCTAACTCTGTCCGTGAGAATAGTCCGGTCGTTGAGTTCTTTCGAATTTATCGAAAGAGGGTCGAGTGTTGATTTTACGGGGTAAATGATTTTTCGAAGTACGGCTCTCGAAGGAAAACGGTACTTCTAGTTTAGCCCCAATCGCTCTCAATTGTGGCAGTATTTGCATTACTCACGCGGAAATAGACACGTGGTAAGATACATAATAAGGGAGTCGCAATAATTGACACCACGGAAAATTGGATCAACGGAGTTCTGATTCGATTCGTTCAAACACATCTGTGTGTTTGATTTTCTGATTTACAGAAAGGATAGATAAATTCCCACGTGTTTGATTTTACTGAATTATCAAGAGTATGGCAGGAACGTAGCTGTTTATTTTTTCTATTATTTCGTCCTTGCTCGCTCCTTCGCGGAAGAAAAACCTTCAGTTATTTCCGACACGAGATTTTTATCAAATATTCCAATGAATCCTTTAATAGAACTGATAAAATTCCAACGGTTATTGTTCATAATTAATTTCAAAGTGCCTGTTACCGGTAGGGAAATAAAGATTGTCTTGTCTCTCTGAATGATCCGTCGAAGATATCTGAAATTCGTCGGGGCGACGTATCTTTGCATAATATATAAGAAAGGGCGATTAAAGTCTATGTGAAAATATATGAGCGTTCGAGAAATATGGCAATTTAAATTTTCCACCCGAAATGGCAATCGAGGCAAAAATTTCTTTGACAAATTTCGCCGCACCCTTTTCGCTGGAAATTGTTTATTACAAAGTTCAAGTATGTCAAGTGCTGCAAATAAATCGAACTAATGGCGAACAACAGGGGTGATTATCATCCGTGAATTTCGCTGTCAAACTTTTCGCTTTCGCTTTAAACTTGGGTATGCACTTGGAACTTTGCAATTAGTCGAACAATATTGAACATGGAATATTTCGTCACTTCGTGTTATTTATTTGTCGGTCGTTCTCGTGTGAGAAAATGAATGAACGAATAAGGCGTGCGATTTCTTTTCGATGGAACCGGAAAAATGTGTAAATCGCATTGAAAAGTAATGCAACACGAAATGCATGGAAAGTTGGCAGTACAATACCCTATAAATTAACTCAAACTTTTGCCGCGCGGCACTGATCGATATTCCATCCGGTGGTCTACATCTTATTTTTACAAATTTTCGTCTCGCGAAATTACAAGAGCGATACGTTTGAGGCGTAATATTAACTTTCTTTGGTACAGTTCATGACATTGCCGAGTCATACAAAGTTGAGAAAGACACATGAAGTTTCCATCTGAAGCGGAAAGTTTTCATAAATTTGGAACTACTCTTTCGGAAAATTTGTGCCACACTTTTCAAAACAGAGGAACTTCGAGTCATGAGTTTACGGCTCGCATACCTGAAATATCACAGAACTGAATATACGTTAATTAAACCGCAGCTTCGTACGCGCACACGGTTCGTACGAGAAAACGACATATTTCGAGCGGAAACAGGGAATTTGTGAAAAACGTTCACAGCCTTTTTATTCGTCGCTCTCGATACATTCGATTACATCCGACTTTGACATACTTTCGTTCAATTTCTCATGCCAGCAGCTTTCAAAAAGCGCAACGAGTTCGCAAATGTCGTCCTCTTGAACTGAAAGAAAACAAAACGCAGAGTTGTTTTATTATTTTCGTATTAAGACGAGCAAATAAAATCCGTTGGAATCAAATTAGAAAGTTCGATTACCTTGGCTCACGCAGTCAAGCCCCATTTCGACATATTCGGATTTGTATGCAATTTTATGGCGATCTGATAAGTATCTCCCCATAGATAGAAGGTAATGACTTAGATTTTCTAAGTTAAATTCTCCGTCATTGGAAAGCTTGAAAATTGGAAAAGATTTTAAATAAAGTAAGTAAAGTAAGATCGTAAATTGAAAGGATCAAGTGAAATACTGTATGATTCCGAGCGAGATTCCGATTCTACGATTCTCCTCTTCGATCCGTAATTAATGCGTTTCTCAGGCAAAATAAAACGAGGGCGCAAAGTTACACGACGCCCCCGATATTCAACGAATTACAAATACTAACTTAAATTTTACGTTACTCTCGATTCGAAAACTTACCAGATCCAACTTCGTGTACAAGCAGGCGGTAAAACATTTGGCCATATTCTTGTCGAAGTTCTCCAAGCTCTCGGAACTGTCAACTGAAAGGAAAACCCAATTCCTCAAATAAATCTCCCGTTCCCCAGCAAGTCGTTTCGATCCGATCGAATACTAAAACCATTCCGCGAGCGTTAATGTCCGGACAAACTCAACCGGTTATTCATTACCACTTTCAAATTGCGACAACGAACGTTTCCGCAACCTCGCAAATCGCAGATTTATTTCCAGTCGTTTTCTACCAATTGTTAGTTAAGGTTTTTTGCCAACAAACTCTGAATAATGTTCGCGCGATTATCAATAATTCTGACGAACAACAGCGGCGTCGTGGCCCGGCGATTTATTCAACGTAAGCGTTTCTCATTAAGTCGCATTACGCGTTCTCTTTTGTACGAACGAGGAGATCAGTGCTACAGGTAAGTAATCCGCGAAATTGCGGAAAACAAATAGCGCGCATCCGTTTCCTGCGGCGGCGCTCCACGTGTGTTTGTCCATCGTTTGTTCGATGCACGTAACGCTGAATTGTTAATACCCGCATTATTCTCACTTTACTTAATTCGCCCGACTTTATCAATGCGCTGCCTACTCTTATTTCGTTGTTCAATTATTCGCCCAGGTGGACCAGCTGCACCGAAATGCACTGTAAAAAGTTAGGTTTTACCTCGCAAAACCTCCTTCTTGCAATCGACGATGAACTCGTTGATATTTTCGAACATGTTTGTCGTTACGCAGTCGTGCACCTAAGAGAAATCGAGCAGAACACGATTAATAAATAAGGACGAACAATGGGAGATCGTACAACTCTTTTCATGGGATCTCAACTCTCAAAAATTACCGCGAGTAAAACAAAGACCGGGACGCAGAGTCGCGGCATCGCGACCAAAAAAAATGTGCAGGCTCCGGGAAGTCGACTGAAAAAGCTGCGAGCGTTCGCGCATTTATACCTTAAATTAATACGTCGAATTAATTGCGCGATTGTTCGCGCGCCTTGTCCCGACACTCGAAACCACTGCGGCCGTCAGCGCAAGATTGATCGTCGCGAAAAACAATGACAAACACTTTTCGATTATTTTTCCCGCAACGAGCTTCCGGCACTTAGCGCGAAGTGGCGTGTCAAGTTGCTCGAATTTTCATCCGGGTATCGTTGTTAATTAAAAAACAATTAAGCCGCGTTATTGAATTTTCATAAACACCGAAAGGCCCTCCCGCACTTTATCTCGAAATTAGTTTAATTTCGTGAAATACTGCCGCAGTTACTGGGTCGACTTTAATCGACTAACTTTGCTTCACTTTCTCCCGAATAAATTGCCCTGCATTATCGATATTATTCACTTTAAACGACATTAAACGCTTTATAGGAAATAACAAAAGTAATGGGGTATCGGGGCGTCGCAATTCCGCGCTCTTAATACCATTTTAATTAACCCGCGGCTCATGATCACTGTCCGTTATTTATTCAACGGGCGCCGCCTCGCCAATTTATATGAAAATTCGGTTTCCCCGAGACACTTTGCAACAAGACGCCGCGGAATTTAATTTGAAAAACATAACCTCTCGGAGGAAAAAACGCGCGCGATTCTTTGCGTTACACGCGGCGCAATAATATAAGAACCCGGGGAAAAACGACGGACGATAGTCGCGTAAGTACCGTTGCGCGTTTGTGAATAATTGAAGTGAATAACGGGCGTGACAAGGACAACAAACATAATCGTATTTATGCGCGCAAATGGAAACAGCGCGGCGCGCAATAAAAAGGCAAATGACGAGGGATAATTCTGCGTTCGGGGTTTTCGATCTCGCATACATACAAGGCGCCGCTGAATTTGCGTAAAGTGCCGGCAAATGCAAATTGTTCCCGACTTGCCGGCAAGTTGCGCGAACATTAGCGCGCCGCGCGATTGTCGGGCGCGCGTGCTCGCGTTGTACGGCCGCATTATAAATGCATGCTCCCGCCTGCACACGCTCCGCCGGAGTCCGATAATTGTCAGATTAAAGTGTCACAAAGCACGAGACGCTTAATCCGCCGATAGTACACCGTAACTCCGTCGATCCAAGAAGACGAGCTGCTCTTCTTCGAGCAGATGTTCGGGGGTGGGAGGGGGAGGGGTTGTCCGCAGCGATAAGACTGCAATTAAAGCAGATTATGCCACTGGGTCGACGACAATTCCAGATTTGTCCGGAAAAGAAGAGACTGTTTATCAGTTTTGTTCTCCTAAAAGCGAAAGGAAAGGGTTCTGGAGATAGGAGAAAACTGTTTCGGTCACTTTGTCGAAGCAAAAAGTTCAGAGGAGCGGAAAATGTCTGCGTTCGGGAGTAGAGAAATAAGTGTCTTTCAAGGTTAAAAGGACATAATAAGAGGTTAGGTTTAAAGAAAGAAAATAGGTTTAAAGAAAGAATATCATACGAGGTGAAATATTTTAAGGGAAATTATTGATTAGTGGATTCGAAAGGATTTTGTTCGTTTATTTATCTCTGCTAATAATTATTTATTGCAAAGAAATCCTCTTACACCGAATAACCGATATCAGAATTACGCAGACTCTTCTTTTTCTAAAGAGTAACTCTAACATAATATTCACTCTCCCGTTAACGTATTTTCCGCTAAACTGATGGTTTTACAAAACCAAAACAATCGCCTCACAATAAGCGAACATTTTTTCAGCGCACCCGTCATTGGCAAATAAATACTGGATATTTGATTCGCAACGTAATCTTTCATTCAGTGTTTCTCTTAACGCGGAATATTCACAAAAATGTTCGGACGCGTGATTTAAATGGATTTCTGTTTTCCGCGGGAGATTAATTTTTGATAAAGCGCTCTTCTATCAGTTTATTTCCCGCGCGAAACGCACATGCCAATATTCATCGGCACAAGATGGAATCATGTAAACGCAACGAACTATGCGATAACTTGTAATTTGTAGTAACGCTATCAAGAAGACACGAAAGTCTAATGCATCTTGTCGGGCCGGATCGGCTAATAATTTGTCTGCTTCCGGGATCGAAAAATTCTCGGCCGTCGGAGTGTTGAGTTTCGTTATCCAATTTTCCGCCGCGAAACTACGAAATTAAACGAGCGCGGTCGTCGAAACACGGAATCGTGTTTCCGGAACAATACGCCAACATAATTCCAGGTCATGTAAATGATCTTCGACGTGGATGCGACGTGGAAATGTCCGGGGTTTAAGTGGATAGTTCTGTACGGCTTGCTAACGAGCCCTCGAATGACTTAAGAGTACGACATACGGTCGGCGTGCATTCTCTTTGAATCAAATTTACATTTCATTACGTCATCATTTGCTACTGCGAACAAGCCGGGGTGATCGATGGCAATGGTATTAATAGCGCAGGGCAGCGGCTCATTTTTCATCCGCGCTTTATTTTCGACCTTCATTCCGCTCATGAATTCACATTTTTCCGCCACTATTGCGCCTTCGTCATAGTCGATGCGTGTACCCGCAATTAAAGTGTAAAAGCAAGTCGCCGAATAAACGATCGATAAAAAATAATCAAACGAAAATTGTGATTGATGAACGCTTGTTTGTGCGTTTGTTCGGCCAAAATGATCGATCGGCGACGTTCGATCAATTTTGCCGAAATTTGGATTCTTCCGCGTATTTATCGTCATTTCGCGTCACCGCTCCAAGTCAATTCTATTGTTTATTCGCCGCTTTTATCTGTTCGCGCGACAGTATTTTTCGCGCAAGTCCCGCTGATTACTTTCAATTGCTCATTATACGCGTCGATTATTCGTTATCGGCATTATTTTCGTCCGAACGACACCGTTTCGTCGCTAATAATGTTAACGTCGTGATTTATGCAACTTGTAATTGTGGCTATAAATTGCGTGCAAAAAATGCAGGCGATCGCCACAGAGGACGGAACGCGCATGCATTATACGTCACTCAGCCATTAATTACGTTTTGACATCTGTAACTAACCTCGGTTCCTTTCGGGGGCCGTCGAACATATGTCGCGGTTCCACCGGCGCTATTTATTTTTATTCGTTAAACATTATTTACAATTCATAGCCGGTCGATGTGCCACGGGTGATTGATTACCCGAAACGACACATTTCTACGCGATCCCACTTTGACCGTTAATTCGTACAGAGCGCAGCGAGTCGCCGACACGGAAAGCCGGCGGCTTTTTAATTTCGATTTAATCGCTCGTGATGATGCGCATTTTTAATTTAGTTTAATTAAATTACCCGCGCTTTTCGTTCAATTAGATAAAAATTTCACGTCAGACCGAGCGTTTCCCATTATAATACGTAACGAGCACTCAACTGGATTGCACTTCCGCGTTTGTGCAACAACATAATGGCTAAATAAGAAAACAAATCTCAAATGTGTCCATACGCCGCGAAAACTTAATTACTCTTTTATACGCGAAACAAAAAACGTTAGTACAATATTTGCAATTGTTTTTGCCACAAATGCGCCTTTTAAAAGCAAATTCAACTTGTTGCGCATTTTTAACATGAGAAAACAAAAGTCACTTCCTCCAATATTTATTGTAAATTCCAAAAAGTTTCGTAATATTGACCTAAAATGACCGGACGGTGAAAAACGGACGATAAGAAGACTTATTCGATATACTTCTGGAGTTATTAGTCGTTGTTAATATACTGAAAATATTTTAATGAAGTTATAAGTATGACCTGCCTGACGGAAGGACTTTTGTCTGAAGCTTCTGGGCACAAAAAAGTGCACGGGTTAATTAGAGTGGCCGAGTAATTTAATTAACTCATATTTCGACTAAGCGTATATCAGATGCAAGTAATATGTTAGTTTTTACATGATTATAAACCGCAAGTCAGCAATGTGAACGTACAGTGAAAAGGTAGCGAAACAAATTTTAATTGTCCATCTAAGTCGAAAATTTTACTTGATATTAATTTTATTTGTCAATTTATTTATTTAAATTGAATTGAATTTCTTTATTACTTCCGTTTTATCTCTGATCAATACGTCAATATATTTATGAAATATAACTATTTAATTTAAATTATAAATACTATAAGACCATATAAAAATGGAACATCGCAAATATAAATGTGACGCAAATTATAAATATGTATTTATATTTTATTATTCCCATTTAATATGAGTCAAAAAACCATATTTCATGATAATTATGAGTACTTGTTCTAATTATCACAAACAGTAGTTACTATCATCTTCCACCTCAGCCACACTGCTGCAGGCATAGAACTTTCGGACGTGTTGCAGTAACGACGTGCTGTTGTTAGAAATCGACGTAACAACGCAAGCGTTAATGCAGCGTTAATGCAGCGTTAATGCAAAGCGACTATTTCCAGAACTAAAACGCGTGTTGTCATCCCACCTACTTTTTCTGTGTATTTAATATTTAGTACCTTGCAGCTCTGAAACCCGTTCGATTGTTCCGCGTGTTTTTATGATTTTAATTACGCAATTCTCTGAATTACCCGAATGTATCAAACATTTTCCTGTAATTGCATGTGAAAAAACGTACATGGAAACGAATTTAATAATATGCACGAAATTATAATTCACTCCGTGATAATTAAATAATGAAATTTAATCAGCAAACCCGTACGAAAGAGCGAAGGTAATTCAGAATGTTCTGAATTACAAACATTTTTCTCTTTTAATCGTAAAAATGATCAAAGATCGAACCCGATAGTTGTGCATGATACTTAATGCATTCTTCATACGGTATGAATTTTTTTCCAATCCCAGCAACATGATTGAAATACCGAATCAGGAAACCAAATGTAATACGAATATTAAAATCCCATGAAAGAACAACTCGAAAGAAGGTAACTGATTTATCCAGCTGATCCTATTAAAAGCCGGATTGAAAGAGAAAATATAATCAATACGATAGATAAAAGTTTTCCCGCCTTTTTCCCAAGATTGGCACATTAATGCGCCTCTTTGAGCGCGCGTAAGTCTATGAGTTGGCGTTATTTCAAAGTGAAACGAACTTTGAATATCAGCCGATGGCAAATATTGCACAAAAGTGTACCCGTACTGCTGAGAAAACGGACAAAAAAAGAAATAATGTCACCCGGCCATTCTTCCGTTTTCATTCGAAAAGTTTTAATGGTCAGCAAATACTGCCGAAGATTACGCGTACGTGCACAAAAAATGTGTAAAGCATATTCCTCGTAAATAAAGTATGCGACCGCAAGCGGACCGAAAGAAACGCTCAAAGGACAGATGGCATTCGAGTTATAATAAGTCATTATGAGAAGAAATGGACCTCGTTAATGAGAGTCCCATTGTCGCTTTTTTAAAAAAGGATAACGAGGGTGGAGTTTTCTTCGGAAGTAAAGATTTAATTGACTTAAACATGAAAGACGGAATAGTAACACATTTTCGTTTTATTTTCGGTAACATTTTTACACCGCTTATTAAAATTAATACTAAAACCAAGTTAATAAAGTAAATTCATGCAGCTCTTAAATTATTGCAAAACTGTGTTCCATTTCTTAAAATGTAATATTATACTTCGTTATAAAAAAGTAGGTTACTATCGAAAAAATCAGAACTTTCTTAAAAGAAACATCGCGAAATGTATTAAAAATGCAACAATGCAATGCTTTACTAATTATCGTGCATTTATCGAACGAAATTGAATATCATGGGTTAGGAACTTCGAATTGCATTATATGGGCTTTGAATTTTAAAAATCGCGCGTCGGCCGCCTGAGTACAAAATACAATTACGTAATACATAATTACAGGAAAGAGGAAGCCGGGATCTCATTTGTAAAGAACAGATTTTAAACTTTATTCGTACCAGTAATCACTTTATAAGGATGCTTAATGGAAATACAGTGATCGATACTTGCTTTAAGTAATACTATAAACTAATAACCGCCTTGAATAACGAGCGAATTTATCGGCAATGCTGTTGAATATACGTCCAACTTATTAGACGTATATTGTCAATAATTAGATAACGAGTCATAATCGGAATTTATTTGGTTGCCGAGTTTACTTTAAGGCCAATTGCAGGCTAAGCTTTGAGGAGAAACCTGACGCTATATCCAATAAATGGTAATATGAAGTTAGGAACATGCGAAATATGTTCATTTGATATTTTATATACATTTTAATTTCAAGAACAAATTAAAATTTCAATAATTATATAATATTGTATGCATCAGTATACATTAATAAAAAACTATGAAGAAAAAAGTTGAGAGGGAAGTTATCAAAAAAATAGTATTTAAACATTATATGAGGATATGAAATGCCAAAGAATATTTTAGGAACATATTTAAAAAAATATGTTTTTAAATATGTTCCTAAAATATCTTTGGTACCCCAGGAGAAATTTTTTTTTTTTTTTTTTTTGAAACGCAACACATTTTTATAACTGAACTTTTTAACTCATCACCAGATACTGAAGGTTCATTCTCTTTCCTAACGACTTTTAATCCCATTCCCCGCAGATTTGCAAAGAGGTCAATAACCAAACACGAGAAAGGAACCTTTTAACGAATGACCCGTCGCGAAAAGTCAGTCCTTACCTCGCGACGTTAAAAAGTTCGCGAACAAAAAGTATGTAGGACGCAAAAAAGCGCGCTAGACCCTCGAAAGCGCAAAACGCTGCGCGCTTAAATATGCCGAATGTCCCGGCGAGCGAGCCGAGTTTGCCGAGCAATAAACTTGGCGGGTTTTATTTCCCATTTTGCCTGCTCGTGCATTTTTCGCTCGTGTCCTTTATTTTTAAACACCTGCCACCTTGTTAGTCGACGCTTTTTTTCGCGCGGAGATAAGGCCGAGCAAAGTTCGTGGAAACGCAGTCAGCACACACGCCGGATATTATGCGCGTTTCCACTCCAGGAAATAATTTTTCAAAGGCCCCGACCGCAAAGGTCCGCGCGTCTTTTTGGCCTGCAACGACTCTTCTTCGGGAAAAAACGGAGGTTCTTTATTTTCGACTCGAAGCAACAGCCTTTTTCCCCGTCCGGGCGTAGGCGTTTTCTAGACCGCTGAAGCACGTCGAGCATGCCTATTGCGGCGTGCCAACCAAGGGATCTAAGTCTTTTCGCTGTCGCGACGTGTGTTAATTCGCCTAACACTAACTTTCATCGCAAAAAAGGATCGCCGTCGTGGGATAAAGTTTTTTTTCGAGACGATGCCTGTTTTGGCCACTTTCAAAGCGACTTCCAAATTCAACCCTAATAAACTGAGACTGGCTTCATTTGTTTCTGAACAGAAACTCAATTTTCAACACTTTGTAGAGTTTTCGAGATTTATGATAGATAATGCATCAATGTTTTCAACTGTTATTGTTCATGTACCGCTGAAAATGTACAATTTGAAATTTGAAAATGTAAATTTTGAAATCTGAATTTTGAGATTTAAAGTTTTAACTTTAAAATTAAACTAAAATACTCACATTTCAAAGTCGAAATTGAATATTAAGCCATCTATATTTAAATTTTAAAGTATAACTGAAAATTTATAGTAAATATGCTTGAAAACTTGGTTTAAAATTAAACTTCCTTTTTTACAATGTACACGATTTCATATATGCTTTGTTCAAAGCAGTATTATAAAGCGCGATAAATTTCCATTGTGGAGGTTGCGCAGATTTAATATAGTGCACAAATAGATAGACTTTTTTGCGCAACACAGGCGGCTAAATTATTCGCTGTGCGAATCAAATGGTTAAAGTTTATTAAAACATTGGCGTATATCAGTATCAAGAATCAGTTAACTGACAGTTAGATTTGTAACCAAACTGAACGCGGCGTTGCCGGATCTCGACCTGTCAGTTTAAACGGTGTAAACGATACAAAGTAGAACAATATTTGAAATGCGCGGAGCGGCATATTTCATCTTTTCAGTAATATCTTTAGAAAAAGCTTTTGACCCCCGACTTTTTTCGTGATCCCGTGTCATTATATCCTAAATTAAAGGCCAGTTACCTCACAAATGGTTTTCGAGGAGGATAAGGGTTTCATAATCGACTTTTTCTGTTGGTTGACGTGGCGTGGGAGTGTTTTACATTTTGGCTAATATCTTTCAAAAACTAACTTTG
>JABFPB010002832.1:0-18803 GCA_022817645.1 Ceratoteleas bidentatus | reverse complement strand
TTATTAGTTAAAATTAAACTAATTATTGGATACTGCGGACATAGTTTAATTCCTTGGCGTACACCGGATTATCCGATGCGCGTTGACTAAACAGAGTCCAGTGCCAGCGCGATGCTTTTCGTTGGCTGTAATTCGGCTGACCGTTCGTTCCTCGGCGAGCACCGGATAATCTGATGCGCGCCAATCAATCATCTGATGCACACGCGACAACCTATAAATAAACAGTTGAATGTTAAACGATTATAACGTAAAGGAATTCATAAAATAAAACGTTAAACGAATACAAAATTTGAGATTATAGCTCAAATTTTAACCTATAAATAGTTAACACTTCTTTAACTTATTATCCCTTAATGCGTTAAGGGATATTCAGTCGATTTTTCTTTCCGTGTAGCGACAATATTATACGCCATTGTTTGTAGCTTTTACAAATTAAGTTTTCTCAATATAAAAATCACTCGGAAAATACCGAATCTTATGTGCGTTACAGATAATAATTGCCCTTCTCTGGATTTGTGGAGCTTTTCTAAACTTGATTGTTCTTTTCGGAACAACGAACAAGCAAATGCCAGTTCTTTGTGCAGCAATTTATACAGCCGTTTTCAGAACAGTTTGGGCTGTTGGCATTGCTTGGATAGTAATTGCTTGTAGTACAAATAATGGAGGTAATTCGCAATTTCGACATGTACTATTATTCAAATTTGTTAAACTATATCCTGTTATTCAAAAACAAAGAAAGAAATAATAAATTTGAAAGAAAATAGTCGAAAAAAGAAAGAAAAATAGAAATAAAATTCATTTCATTTAACCATAGTGTGATATTATTAGGGTTGCACATTTGACCGGTCAAAATCTTTTTGGTCAATTGACTGGTCAATTGACGGTCAAATTGGTCAAAATCTTGTTTCACCAGTAAATTGAAATTAAAACTGCTATTTTTAAAAAAATGATGATTAATCAATTTTATAACAATATATAAATTATAAAGTTTTTAACATTATTAATTTGTTCTTCCAATTATAAACAATAATTTTAATCAATTTAGTTGATTTTATTTAGAACCTTGAGTTAGTTTCTTTTCAACTGACATTGTTAAAACACCAAAAAAATTGTTTCTAGAACATAAGGAAATCCTTCCTTGATTTTTACAAAATGATGTTCAATATTAAAACTAATCATTCGTATTAAAGTTTAGTAAGTAAAGGCCTTGCGAATCTTTTTCCTTTTTATTTAATAAAAAATTTTCTATACCAGCTATCATTATTTTGAAAACGAAATCATGTAAAAATGTTGTAACAATTAACCAATCCAGCAATTTAATTAATTCTATGTTGAAGTTGTCAGCATATAAAGGACTGTTAGTAATATTTTTACGTCGAAGAAAATACTGCGAAGTTGAACAAATTAATACGCTTGATATTGAATGCAGAAAAATACGATACAATATTTCAAGTTTTGTTTGTGAAGAGCCGCTCTACCAGAGCGAGAGGAACAAAATTTAGAGTTTGGTTAACATCACTTCCTATAAATATCATTTTTTTATTTTAACAATCTATGTTTTACAAATTGTGGAATTATTTATAAAACGTATTTAAAATCTACTCAAAAAACATATGATGTTCATTGAGATGTCATGTGACCATTTGACCAATTTGACCACCCAGTAAAAATCTTCTTGGTAAATTGACCAGATTTTGACTCGACTGTCAAATTCTGTGCAACCCTAGATATTATTTAACCATAGTGTGATGTTATTCTACACAATGTGTTTCTCAAACAGGAATCATCAATAAGTTTCTTTCGGCAAGACTGTTCGTACCATTTAGCAGACTTTCGTACTGCGCTTACTTGATAAATATCGTGGTTGTTACATTTGTGTATCTTAATATGCAATCCAGTCTATATATGGACGAAATATTCGGGGTAAGCATTTCAATTTTGATAATGAAAATAACCGACCTTTTCATTGAAACACGGCTTATATAATGTTGTCTGTTTTAGGGTGTGATGTCGATGGGAATGATTGTTCTATCGTATTTCTGCGCATACTTTTTATCTTTGCTAATAGAAACACCGACCATTCATCTTATGAAACTATTCCTCAGACGTACGAAATCTAGTTAATATGAGTTACCTAGTCATCTTATAATTTGTATATTTTTAAATTGTTATTAATTTGATATTCCCTTATAGCGCAAAGTATACTGGTGACATACCAGAGATATCTGGGATATCCGCAGAATAACTCGCGATATTCGCCAAGTCCGCATTAAAAAATATTCTTGGAGAATCGCCACACTGAGAAAACGAGTTCGTAAAAGCGATATATATCGCAAAATTTATGATATACAGGATGAAAAATCACCCTGTATATCATAAAATATACGATAAAAATTCGTACTTCAGTACGAATCCAATTCGCAGTATAATACGATATATTTCGTAAAGTTTAACGAATTTTATTCTTAACAACGATGACTTGTAATGGCGTGTGCTAACCTAACAAATGTTGGAAATTGGTAAGGAGGTTACCTTAATGTGGTGTTGGTTGTTGTGTGAATGAATTCGTTCTACGAATTCATTCACACATGAATTCGTTCTACGAATTCATTCGTAAACTGAACGCTTTTACGAAACATTCGTCATTTGTACGAATTTTTCGCAGTATTTTACGAATTGACTGTTTTACGACTTAATTCGTACGAATTCATTTTCTCAGTGCAGTGTACCAGATATCCCTTGTAGAAATAATATCTCTGAATATCTCTGAAAAATGCTCTGAAAAGACCTGAAAATCTTTGAATACCTCTGAAAATCTTTGAATACTCTAAAAACCTCTCCAAATTGGAACTGTCAGAGTTTTTCAGAGATTTTCCGACGCTTTTCTGAAAATCTCTGAAAAACTCTGGCAGTTCCAATTTTGAGAGGTTGTCAGAGTATTCAAAGATTTCGGGGTATTCTAAGATTTCAGATGTTTTCAAAGCATTTT
This sequence comes from Ceratoteleas bidentatus, assembly GCA_022817645.1. Taxonomy (NCBI): domain Eukaryota; kingdom Metazoa; phylum Arthropoda; class Insecta; order Hymenoptera; family Scelionidae; genus Ceratoteleas; species Ceratoteleas bidentatus. The sequence continues at coordinate 15,814 of JABFPB010002832.1, read as the reverse complement.
CAGAGATTTTCAGAATTTTTCAGAGATTTTATTTCTACGAGGGATTCCAGCAATATCCCAGGGGTAATTTATAAGGTGAACATTGCGATAATCTTGATATGATATTGTGGCCTATTAGGGTTTATTATGTTTTAAAATTTAATAACGCTTTTAATTATAATTTCAGTGATGCTTTTTTACTCGAATTCTTACCCTGGTGCAAAGAACATAGAGGTTTCGTATAGAAAAATCAGAGCCAGGATATGCATTTTCCGATATAATTCATCCTGAATTATCATTATTTACTGTGCCTAATCCACCGATATTTCATAGCCTAATAACTGTGAAAATGTATGGCAATAGATTCTTACCCAAATTAATCATGATTTTTGCAAAAAAATGCATTAAAATTAATAATTAAATGTCAGAATTCAAAATGCAATAGCAAATCAATAACAGAAATCTGTTTTATTGTTCCCAAAAAGTGATATTGTTATTCTTTTTTTCTATATCATTTTTTAAGAAAGGGATGAAACAGATTTCTTCAAATCTATTCAAACACATTTTGTAAAACATTTTGAAATTCTTATAACATTCTTTTAATATTGTAAAAATATTTAAAACTAACAAGTTAAAACATTTTTTAATTAAATTTCTATTAATATTCAAAATTTTTTTAACGTTTTAAATTATTAAAATGTTTTATTGTTTTATTTCATCTTTTAATAATGTTATAACTTTTAGTATCAATAAGACAGATTTTCCATATTTTTTATCCGCTGTTTTGGGAAAAAACTTTTTTATTTCTAATTATTAATTTTAATAAATTGTTTTGCAAACGTCTATGAAAAAACATTACATCTTTTTTATTCGGATATGAAAAAAATGACTAATTATACAAAGTAAATAATGGTAATTCAAGATAAAGTCTGCATAAATCTCATTTATCAGTTCCATTTTCCATAGTCTTTCAGAATAGACTTTTTTCTATGCCAAAACTCTATGACCTTTGTATCAAGCTTATGAAGTGCTATCATTTTTATAGTTTGCACTCCTATGTAAATATGTCATAAACAAAATATTTTCACCTAAAGTAAAAATTATTTACCATTATCCACCAATTCTTACAAATGTTATATATTACTAATATATTACTATAAATATATATGTCATACATAAGTACATATGTACACACTTTTACATCAATAATAAATTGAAAGTATATATGAATTACATTACCCTTACCCTAAAGTTACACATTTCTACTTTGAATTTCCCGCTGAAGTATGGTTTCATGACTTGCCGCTCGACTGAATCGCGGCGCTAGCATTCAGTCAGTCGAAACGTCTCGGCGGGAAAGAAAAAAAAGTTTGTTGACTAATAGTTTAACAAGTACATGTAAATATGTCTTTTGGCGGTGGGTTTGGCACCAGCACCCCTGGGGCTGCCAATTTTTCCTTCGGAGCAAATACTTCCACGGCAGCAACGCCTGCAAAACGAGGTGAGCAAATGCGAAGTTAATGCTTTAAGGTTAGGTATCTCGTGTTATTTACATTTCAAGCAACGATTCCTGGCAAAATGAACCCAAAATCACTTCTTTCCTTTAATTCGATTTTCATAAACAATGATTATTAATTGCTAAACTTTCACACATGAAGGAAATTGCAGTTATTTACTTTCTTGAAACATTCAATGTTTACGTTCTTGAGGTTAGAAATGTCATGTTATGCTTTCTTGACATTTGTCAAAATGTGATTTTGGATCAATCCTTGTTGCTCTTTTTCTTACGTTTTTATAAACAATGCACAATTTATTTATGACGAAATGTGAAATGTTTTTGGTTTGCATTAAATAAGAAGATAAACAGTTGCTGGTATATATTTTTGGCAACAAGGACTTTCTGGCACTCACCAAATTTGTCTTTTATTTTCCACTGTCAGACGTTAAGAGAGGTCTCGAATATCCTGCACAGTAAGGATCACAATCTTCTTCATCCTCACTTTTCAAGTCATCATATTGCTTCTTTTTCCGTTTCATTATACAACAGATTAAGATGCAGCAAAGTAAAATTAAAATCAGAAGGCCACATAACAGACAGATAATGAAAGTTGTGTGCGACGCGAGGCCCAGACTTGATTCTCCTTTTGTCGGATTTATTGTCGAATTGTCTATTTCTGTACCATTCACAATATTTTTCGCTGTCGTTACTAGTACGTCTATGATTGAATCCTAAATTAGTAATTATGACAGTTTTAATAAATAACTGATTTCATATTCCACAATACCTTTTTTGTATACAATTTATTATATTGATTTTTGAGATATATTTAAACACTTACATTTACTGAATTTGTGACATCTGTTGGTGGATTTGAACCATTCCCATCCTTTTTGCTGATAAATGAATCTTCCATAGTAAATATAACAGTATCACTAGTTTTCACTGAATTCACTGGATGTTTCTGAAAACATTGGATTTTTCTTTAATGCTGACTCAATTAAAAAATCTAATGAAAACGAGATTTTGTTTATTTATGCTTACATTAAATTGATCATCTGGAAATATTTCGTTAGTGCTTTTATACCCGTTATGTGACATTTTCAGTTTGGAGAAAACTGTGACTTAAGTTCGCAGAAGATTGAGCCAATCAATTTGCAAATATAATTAATACAAAATAATGTCCCAGCAAAATTTTGCAAAAATATTGCGAGATGTTTAAACTTCTTTCAAAATTAACCTCAATGTGCCTGACATCTTGCAATGCTCAACTAATAAATAAATGAATGGCGATTAACATGAATGTTGTCACAGGCATACTTTTAAAATTTCAAACATAATATTGATCTGCGACATTTTGTTTTGCTTTTTTTTCAACATTTAAAATTGCCTGCATTTCGCTGATTTTGCAAATATATTTACAAATATATATTGAAAAATGAGTAGTGTTACTATGGTAAAATTGAAACAGAAACGCGTTGCTGCAAAGCACATAAATTCCCACAGTAAAGTCAATTAAATAATGCACAAAATATAACAGCTGCAGATAAAACGAAAAATTATATATATCAGATATTTCATCAAAATAATATATATAATATTACAGATTATAATATAAGCTAGATATATTTAATATAAATCTCTACTGAAAAAATATAAAATGTTCATATTAAATTTAATATGAAAAATAATATGAACATTAATATGAAATCTAATCTAAATGAGCATTAAGTATCTTCAGTAGAATGGGATATGAAATTAATATTAAATTAAATATTTAAATTTCATCTGAAATGTACCATATTTCATATTATAAATATTGATATTAAATTTAATAAAAAATTTAATATGAAATTTAAATATTCAATTTTCATATTAAATTTACATTAAATAGGGGCTCAATTTTGTATATTAGATTTAATATTAAATTCCACACTTATAATATTAAATCTAAAATGCATCTTTCCCTAGGGATGGCATGCTCAATAAAATGTTTTAACTAATTGCTAAAATCTCCAGAACTTTCAGGTTTTGGCTCAACTTCCTTTGCCTTCGGAGCTAGTACACCAGCCACCTCCAATTCTGCTCTCGGTGGAAGTGTTTTCGGGACTCCAGCCACTCAAACCGCTGGTTTCGGTGCAACACCTGGTTTTGGTGCTTCAGCAGCCACTGGTTTTGGAACACCTGCCGCCTCCTCCACCTCCACCTTCACCACAACCACACCTGGTTTTGGTTTCGGCGCGACTACCGGTTTCGGAGCCACACCAATCTCGTCCACTGGTTTCGGCGGCAGTCTTGGTGCACAAACGTCTACCACGGGTTCCACCGGGGGTTTCGGGGGATTCGGCAGTTTCGGGTCCACCGCAGCCCCAACCACCACAACCACGCCGAGTTTGTTCGGCTGATTTGGTAGCACCAACACTACCAGCACGCCGTTTGGCGGATTTGGAGGATTTGGCGCGAAACCGGCCACGAGCACTGGCACGGGGTTCGGGGGGTTTGGCACCAGTGCTTTCAGCGGATTTGGAAGCACTTTGGGCCAGCAACAGCAGCAGCAGCAACAGCAACAGAATCTGCAATTTCAGCAGAATCCGGGTGCACTGTCTGAGGCACTTTACAATGCCATTTTTAATTGTCGGGTGTTCAATGATGAAAGGGATACGACCATTGCGAGATTCAACCTGATTCAGGTATCGGAAGATGGGATTTCAAAATTAACAAAATTGTTTATATTTTCAAAATTTGAAATTTTCATTGATTTAAAATTGTTGAAATTAAAAAAATGTCAAATTTTCAAAATTAAGAAAATCTTTTTAATTTCCTTTTTTAATGCACATTTTTTTCAGGCTCTATGGGGTACCGGAAAAGCTTATTACTCCGGCAACAGTCCAGCCCTGGAGCTCAACGAGGAAAATCCGCTCTGCAGATTCAAAGCGATTGGCTACAGTCGCATGCCGGAAACCGACAATAGCGAAGGTCTAGTGGTGCTATGTTTCGCCAAGAAGGAGCAGGAAATCAAGGATGGCAAACCGCAACTGATCAACTCTCTAAATTCAATCCTCGGCAACAAACCGAACTTGTTGGTCACGGTGGACCAAATCAAAGCCACTAAGGACAGCAAAAGGAGCCAGGTGACCATCTTCGTGACGGAGAAGAGCGACACCGGCACCACCCGGAAAATCCCGGCGAACGAGCTGGTGGCGTATTTGTCGCAGACCATGCAGAAGACGCAGCTCACTCAGATGGGGGTGGAGAACATCTTCCCCCAGGTGAAGCTGGATCCGTCGCAGCTGAAGGAATATCTGGAGAATCCACCGTGTTCCATTGACGCCAGGTTGTGGAAACAGGCGCAGCTGGACAACCCGAATCCAGACCAGTACATCCCGGTGCCGATGATAGGCTTCCAGCAGCTGAACCATAGATTAAAATGTCAGGAGGAGGAAACGTCTAGGTACCGAGCATTCCTGGACATGGCTGCGGATAAAATCCAAGACTTGCAGAGGCAACACACGGCGACACAGGCCAGGCTGAAAGAGCATAGACGAACGTTACTGGAATTGCAGCATAAAGTCTTGCAGGTTCAGATATTTTGTTGTAAACCCAACAGAAAATAATGAAGAGAGAGGAATAGAAAAGAATTGAAACGTAGAAATTTGAATATTTTGACAGATTTGAAAATTTTGAAGATTTTGGAATATTCGTAACATTTGAAAATTTTTAAGATTTTGGAAAATTCGTAACATTTGAAAATTTTTAAGATTTTGGAAAATTCGTAACATTTGAAAATTTTGAAAATTCTGAGAATGTTGAAAATTCTGAAACTGTGAAAATATTGAAAGTTTTAAATATTCTGAAAGTCTTGAAAATTTTGAAAATTTTGAAAGTTTTGAACAATTTGGAAAAATTCGAAACATTTGAAAGTTTTGAAATTATTGAAAATTTTGAAAATTATGACGATTTTGAACATTTTGAAATTATTGACAATTTTTAACAATTTTGAAAATTTAAAACATTTGAAAATTAAAAAAATTCTAATAATGTTGACAAATTTGAAAGTATTGAAAATTAAAGTCTTTTAAGTTCAGATATTCTGTTGTCAACCCAGCAGAAAATAATGAAGAGAGAGGAATAGAAAAGAATTGAAACATAGAAATTGAATTCCTTTTGAGAAGGATTCGGCATTTATATTTTTATTTTCAATTCTTTTCTATTTTTTTCTACTTTTCCAACGATCTCTCAGCGTTTTTGACGAGAAATTTTTGTTCAATTCCATAATCTAAGTTCAGATTAACAAGATGAGTCCTTTTCTATTTTTCTCAATTCCAGTTAGGTTGATGTTTTGAAAAAGTTAGCTTTGAAATTCTGAACTGGAATTAATTCAATTATTTCTAACATTCAAAAACGAAAAAGAAGTCCATTTACTTCTAATAAATGCCGAATTTGGCTACAAATCCAGTTCTTTTCTATTCGTTTCTATTCAACATTTTTTGGTTGGAACATTGGAGAGGAAGAAATGATGGGTGTGAAGGGAATATATTAACACTATATATATATAATTTTTCAGCAATTTTGGCATTTATTATCTTGGCTTCTAAACAGATGAAATGCTTGGGAATTTGGCAAATCAAATAGTAGCCTTGAAATAAACCAGATTTAAAATTTCACCCAATTCTCATTACTGTAACTTAATAAGGGAACTACCTTAAGCCGCTTACTAAATTTGTCGAATGTAGTGGACGAAACAATCAAGTTGAAACATATTTATTGCAAGAAAAGCCAATAAAATAATATTTTTGTAGAACTGTCTGTATGTTAGTTTGGAATTGAAAAATACATTTTGTTTATTCTTTTCTAAGATAATTGAAAGTAACCAGATATTTTCGCAGAAAGATTGCAAAACTCGAAACTCTTTAAAAAGTTACTCACACATCTTATATATGGCTATTTTTCATATTTCTGTTGAAAAAACTAAATTATTTTTCAAATTCAAAAAGATGTATTCGGCGGGTTAAAGGAATCTTTTACCAACATAGGAAAATCGCTATTTTCCAATCGATTTTCTTGAAATTTTGTTTACAGTGACTCATGTTAAACAAAAATAATAATTCAACATTTATTTGAGAATGACTAATGAAATTTGAGGTAATTTGAAACTGTCACGAGTTGGCCAATTTTTATATAGTTTTTCATCTGAATTCGGAATTTAGTGAAGACAGAAATGTGATATTGTGACATTTTGCTTACTCCACGAGATGTTTTCAGTTTAAATTTTGGAACTGAATTTTGGAAATAAACCATTTTTCACAAATCAATTTTCACAAATCTACCAACTAAATTTCACATTTCAAAGAGACAAAATATGACATAAAAATACATACAAGATAATTACACACCTGATATATCAGTGTGTAACTATCTTGCACTATGTAAAGAGTAAATTATGCATCCGAACTTTTTTTTGTTAAGAAAAAAAACTGTCTTCACCCTTTGTTTTCATAAAAATAACAAATGAAATCTAATGAAAATTCATGAAAGTCAATATGAAATCAATGAAAAAACTTAATGGAATTCTCTTCTAGATTTTGGTCCGTCAAGAAATCACGCGGAAAGTGGGTCTGTCGTTGCAGCCAGAGGAGGAAGTATTAACCAACAGATTCGAGGTGATGCACTCCCAAATCAGCGCGCCGACGCAATTTAAAGGAAGGATAAGTGAAATGTTATCGCAGCTGCGGATGCGGCGGCATATAGATGCTCAAAATCAAGAGCGTTACACGATGGATCCCATAGCCCAAGACGACATCAAAACCGTAATTTTCTATTTCACCTTCTTCAAAAATTGAAAATCTACACCGTTAATTTTCCTTGAAACTAATGCAATTGTTTTTTCAGTATTTAACGATGGAACAGCAAGGAGTAGCTCAGCTTATTGATACGATAAATTCTGACCTGGAGTGTTTAAAAATCATCAAAGACGGGATGTCGAAGCTTGTCAATGACCCCAATTCTTTAGCCGCTAAATGAAACACGAGCGCAAGAAATTTAGGAGAATTGAACCTGAGAAACAAATCCAATGCTGGCAAAGTGGTATTGTACCATTGCAAGTTACTCGGTGGTTGTATTTAACTGGTTTACAATGTTCATACGTTAAATCGACACTTGGGAGATACGTCGTCAGGTCGATGTCGATGTCTTGCTGTGCCACAAAATACGCCAAAAAATAGGAGGATGTGGCCATCGATCATGTACCATAAATAAGATAATATTTTTTTGAACTCAAATAAACCGACTTTTTGTAAACAAGTTTTAATATTACTTACCCACACAGCCCCATCTTGAAGTAATGTGAAAACGGTCCCAAGTCATAGTCTTTGGCTTATATTTACTTATTTTTTGATTTTTTAATTCAAGGAAAAAGATAAATTTACTCAAATGCAAAAAAATGTAAACTCATCAAAATACATTTTTCAAGCTCCATATAATATTTCGAATAGTTTCGATGAATATTTTGGGTTTGGGTCAATGAAGTCGCCAATAGTTTTCTTGTATAAATAATGTGTTTTATTGAATAGTCGTTCACAATATAATTCGAATTCTCCTCGCTGAAGGCACTGCGCATATCTTCACATGTACAATACGCATGCGCATTTCTATGTACATAAATTGCGCGTAAAGTAAAATGACTCGCTCGACGTTTTCGCGTTTTTACATCGGCTTTGCAATTATGTACAGTCGAATTTCCAGAACGCGGGCAATAGTTTTCGTTTCCCTTTCCCCTTACGTTTGCTTAAAATAAGAGACAACATTTTATGGCACGATTTGGCAATTTTGACGAGGCACTGTTTGTTCCGTTGAGCAAATGATGCACTTTTCTTGTATTTTTATTTAACCTGTGTATAAAACCCTGTGTATAAACGAGAGCAGAGCCTAGCTGACACCTTTAAACAAATATAACAAACAATTACGACGGCGAACAATGTTCCTTTAACTTCTACCAACCAATCTACTAAAGTTGAGTTCAAAAAATAAATCGTGATTACAAACATAACTTGACGTGGACAATGAAATACCACATGAGCGAATTCCGAATGCAAATTTCATTGGTCTATAATCCTATACATTTACATAACACGTTTACAAAAATAGTTTCGCATAAATAACCGATTATATACACATCTAAAACGACAACCTCTTGATTCGTGAAATCACAATAAGCGATGCTGCTTCCAGCCCGAAACGCCAGCGACATCTGATTTTGATCATTGACTGATTTTTAATTAGGCTCTGCTTGGTTACTCCGCCTAAATCTATGAAATTCGGAGGCTCAGGCGCAGGGAAATGTGGTTTTCCTGCAGACTGCGAGGAACAATCGGCAGGTGGTCTAAACGGCTAAGAAGTATCATGCGAACCTAGCGGGGATGTTGGGAACTTCGATAAATGGCGAACCGACAGTAATTATTGTAGTAGAGACACTTTGCGTTTTTAATTAAAATAAAAAACTGAATTCTATTTTTACATAAATTATCACTCTAAAAATTGTTAGCTTGCTGTATGAATATTTGCTTCAGGGTCTAGCAACTCCCAATGTAGATTCAAAGATTTGACAAAAATTTGGCGAACGCAGCGCCACTTCCCATTTAAAACACACGTAGCTATTGCCACACGAACTAAAATTTGGCACAAATCTTTGTTTTCGATTTTGAGGAGAGTTGATATTCCCTGATTTGCTTGAAGTTCGCCATTTTTATCGCGTTTGCAGCGCCACCAACGGACCCTGCAGGTCCAACTGGTATCTCGTCAGGGTTAGGTTCTTCCGCCTTCCCATCCTTCATCAAATCATACCAGTCAGAATGATATATCCAGGATTATTCCTCGCAGCCTCCCACCCTCTCCTTGCGCCTAAGCCTCTTCTCGACAAAGCATGACCCTCAAAATATTTGGTATACTCCCGGATCCCAAGCACCCCCTAGTAGAAATAAATCTCTAAAAACCCCTGAAAAAATCTCTCACAGTTGGGACTGTCAGACTTTTTTCAGACTTTTTCAGAGATTTCCGGAGATTTGATTTCCACAAAGGCCCTCCCGGATCCCAAGCGAGATCACTTGTTGACCGTCAAATCCAGCGGCAGGTCCTGCTCCATCTCGATGCCCGCCTCGTTGCCCTTCACCCTCAGGTCCTGGCCGCAGCTGTTCCCCTCGCCTATGTTTCCCCAGACGTTCTGCAGCCCGTACTGCACGTTAACCGTGCTCAGCAGGTGTCTGAACAGCGGGTCCTGCGACTTCATGATCAGGTCCGACAGGATCTTGGTCTTCTCGATGATATTATCGTTGCTATGAATGCAGCACTTGTGGTGGCAGCAGCAGTCCGCCTTGGCCTTGGGCTCGTCCTTGCCCTGCTCCTCTATGACCTCCATCTTCTGGTCCGCCCGCTTGATGACCGAGTTCCTCACCGGGTCGCTCGGCACCGTGGCCTCCCTCTTCACCGGCGTCCCGTTCACGATCGAGTCGATGTTCCTGTAGTCCACGCTCACGCTCTTGCTGTAGTAATCCTGGTACTCCTCCGTCTTGATCGGCGTCGACTGCATGCCGATCCTCTCCAGAATGTGCGGGGGACTTCCGTGGGGCGAGAAGCCCTTCGCTGGCACCGGTCCCTTCCCATATCCCGGGTTCGCCTGGATCCTCTCCGACATGATGTACGCATCCTCGTACTTCATGTGGTAGACGTTGATCTCGGTCTCGAACTTGTGCGGCGTGGTTTGCTCCGGCCTCTCCTTCAGGTTGTACATGTTGTTCCACTCGACGAACTTGATCTGCTCGTCGAAGCTGTTGTTGGCCTTGGGGCTGGAGCTGAGGGTACCACTCTCCGTGCTGGTGTCCTTCTTGTCCGACTCCGAGAGCTTCTCCGGGGTGGCGTCCAGCCTGCTTTTGTCGAGCTGGCCCGACTGCTCCGGCTCGAAGGACCGGTCCTGCGGCTTGTTGTTGTTGTTGTTGACGTAGTGCCGGTAGGTCTTGACGTGCTTGCGCAGGGAGGACGGGTCGGTGTAGCGCTTGGGGCAGCCAGGCACCTTGCAGCAGTAGGGCTTGTCCACCGCGTGGGTGCGCGTGTGCTTGAAGCGGTCGGAGGAGTTCGAGTAGGCCTTGTTGCAGCCCTCCACGGGACAGACGTAGGGCCGCTCGCCGGTGTGCGAGCGCGCGTGGATTTTCAGGTTCTCCGCGCGGCTGAAGCTCTTGTCGCACTGGAAGCAGTGGTGCGGCTTCTCGTTGGTGTGCGTCCGCACGTGGACGAGCATCTTGTACCTGGAACAGAGAGATGGGTTAGAGATGGTGAAGGGTTAGAGATTTGGGTTGGGTTGGGATTGGGAGGGTTGGAAGGTTGAAGATCCCAGGTAAAAATTATCCCCAGTTTCTAGAAAGGCTCAGTCCAGTTTAACTATTTACTAGCCAGTAACTGCATAGTAGTGTGACGCAGTAACTGAAGAGGCACTAGCCAGTTCAAGTATAACTATTGAGTGCCTAACCAGAAACTAGTTAGTTCGAGCTAGACAAGTTCCATCTATCTAGTTCCTACATAGAACTCTCCAGTACCTCGATGGAAACTGGACAATTAAACTAGACGAGTTTAACTAGTCAGTGCCTCGACAAAACTAGAGAAAACTGGACAAAACTGGTCAAATTTTTACTTGGGTTAGAATTTGCATCGAAAATTCAAATCTCACGGTAATTGAACACCAAAATATACATGCCTCACAGGAAAAGGTTAGCAATGCATTACTTACATCCTTTATTTGTAATGTTTGTAAACTTATCAGTCATAGTAATAAAACACAAATATTGAAATATATTTGAAAATACTCTGAAAATTTATTCGAGTTATTCTTTAACTCTGATTTCAGTAATGTAACATAAGTCAATATGTGAATAAATAAATAAACAATTAGTTATGACTTATATGTTTACAAACATTATAAATAAAAGATGTAAATAATGCATTGCCAACGTTTTCCTGGGGGGAATGTATATTTTGGTGTCCGATTACCGTGAGATTTGAATTTTCGATGCCTATTCGGCATGCAAATGGCTGCAAAGTGTCTAGCAAGAAAAGTTGCACATGACAGACGTGACCCACTTTGGCCGAGTGGTTATCATCTCTGACTACAACCGCGGTGTCTCGGGTTCGAGACTCCGTGCTGGCAGGTTTGAGAGAAATATCGGAAATAATGGAAGGCTTTTTTGTTATAAAAATAATTATTCAAGATTATTTCTCATTTATTATGAACAATTTTGAAAACCTCTCCAATGACTCACAATGTGAGGACATAGGGAGTCACCGGTGAGTCTAAATTAACCGAATTGGAATCCAATATGAATTTAATATGAATTCACACCCACTTATGTGATTTAAGGAAATAAGTGGGAAATTTTGAATCATAAATGAATCCAATGTGAATCATATTTGAAACAAATAATGAATATAAATTAATTTCACAATTGTGGTTTTCCGGGAAGTGAATCCGAATTTCTTTTTCGATATTATGATTAGTGCTTCGTTTTAATGTATAACATGAATTTATCTATATTGTAAACATTTGAATATCTACCAAAAAGGGTGGAGCTTTTCGTAATTGTACATAGAATCATCAAATAAAAACTCCTCTTTATCTTCGTCTGATATCGAGGGCTGGGTGGAAGAAGTTGCCGTTTCAGAAAGTGCCATTTCGGGCCATTTAAAGTACATGGGCCGAAATGGCCCCTTCTGAAACGGCACCTTCTTCCACCCAGCCCTCGATATCCTATAAATCTATTACTGTAAAAGTTTCCTGAAATCTGTGAAACAACTGCAGCGTGGTTAATTATAATATAATAAATAAAAAGGGCACTCGACATTAAACGAGTAAACCTTGGTCGGTTTGCTTTGTGCATCCACGAAGTAATATGACTGGCTGCTAGAAGAAACGAACCCTGTGGTATCGTGTGGTATCGCATTGCCCCATTCGCCGATGACCATCCACGCATGTGGAATTTGCCTAATCGTTGGGCAATTATCGGCGTTGCATTTTCCGACGCGTAACGCGGTATAATGAAAAAAAATAAAAAAGTAACGGCAAGACTTTCTCTGTTTGCATTGTCCATTAATTACGCCCTCATTCGCGCCCCAAGTGCAGCCCTTTAGCCGGGTATTGGCGATATTGACATTTGTCTTGTGTGACTCTTGGAAAGAGGCCAAAGAAGAAGCTTCGTTTGTGCGGCGGGAAAATAGAGCCGTGAGTACTGGCACCCCTATCTTTGGAGCGTGTGCTTATCGAGTATAGGCGCGCGCGAACGTTCGCGGCGGCTCGCGTACAAGACAGGTAGGTTGGTAGGTAGATAGGTCGACAGTAGGCGAGGTAGGAATGTACGCACAAGGGAATTAGACCATAATCGTTGACGCGTTCACCGCGTAGGGGACTGTTTTCATACGTCGAACCTCGGACGTGCCTGGAGATAAAGCGAGCGAGGTTGAAATCCGCGCGGATTCAGCCGGGCTGCTGAGGGCCTGCGGGCCACCGACAGGTGCTGTTTAAACAGCCGCCCAGGCCAAACTCGGCTCCCGACGGCGCGGATTTAATAACAAAACAATGCGTTTCTTTGCCCGAACGGGCCGAGCCGAGGCTCGGTTGCGTGCTTAATTTTACGGAAATCCAGCGAGTTATTTTTAGGCCAACAAATTCGTTCGCCGACATCATATTCTGCCGCGGCTTTTCCCCCTTTTCCCACCGCTTTTCCCGTTCGAGCTACTTTTTCCGCGTTTTCGCAAATGGCGAGTCCCACTCATCGTGTAACATCTTTTTTCCCCCGTATTTTCAGATCACGCATTTACCCCTGTTTAAACTTATGGAAACACCACCGTCTTTTTATAGCCGGCATATTTATACAAAATTACACACGCAAAGCTATACATTTTATAGTCTGTTTAATAAATTGAGTGGAAGTGTGGTTAAGTGTTCTTCATTCACTTTTTATTCGTTCCTTCAAGTTCCAGATTGTTGCGCGTGTAACGTTCGGCACTACCGCCAGAACAACAATTTATCGCAAACCGTTAGATTTGTTTTAGAATGTTGTAATCTGTAAGTAAACTCCTTCCCTTAAAGTAACTTCACGTTTAGTTGTGCCAAATAAATTCTTTACATGAGTTGATTAAGCTCACACTTTAATTTTAAATATGGAATTTATTTACTAAACTCAGGAAAATGTTTGGTTAACTTAACCAAATTTTGGTTAATCGGGCCAAATTATTTGGTTAACACAGAACTAACCAAATATTAGGTTAACCGAACCCAAATATTTGGTTATTTAGATTTAGTCGACTAAACTAAAACATTTGGTCAACTGAACCAATTATTTGACCAAATCATTTAAAATGATTTCCGTGATAGCCAGCGTATAAACGATTATAACGATATATAAACGATTTACATAAAATTTAAGTAAATGTAACTCAGCCATTTGAATTAAAATTTACATAAATCGTATACAACAATCGTATACATAATATTTACATCATTTGAATGTGACTGAAAAAGGTATATACTTTATATACCTTGAAAAAACATAGTAAAAGTTTATGACTGCATTTGGTTTTCGAACTTAGACATTTTTATTTACATTATAATCTGATTTATGTAAATTTTAATTCAAGTGGCTGAGTTGCATTTACTTAAATATTATGTAAATCAAATCATAATGTTTACATAATGTTTGCACAAAATTTATACAATGCTGGCTATCAGGGTTGGTCCAATAGACTAAATTATTTTTCTGAGTGTATAAATAAATTACATGTTTAGCGTAAAAACAAAAAAAAAATCTTTCTTTAGAACAAATAAAAGCATCGATTAAACAATTTTTTCATGTGTAATTTCACGATCATTTTGAATGTAGTTACTTGACATTTATTATTTTTTTTAGAATATTAATTGTTTCTCGCTACAAACGTTTACAGGAGAATATAGTTCAGACGTACCTCTGCACTGTATTGTTCGTAATGGTAATTCGAATTGAAAAGATGGTAATTATTGCAGTCACAACAATCGAAATCACAATTGTTTTCATTACTAACACAAGTTCTTTTAGAAGAGAAAATAACGATGTACTTTCTTTTGTTTTCCATGTTGCTCCACTGAGTACTATAGTCGTAAAATTATATGAAAGTGACAATGCTGCAGAAATTTAAGGACATTCAAATTCACTGCACGAACTTATTCGATTCACGAAGAAAACAATCGCGAGTCTGAGATAGCGGTAATGTGTATAGTTAAAAAAAAAAAAACTAAACTTGTGGCAGCACTTTCAAATGCGTCAATGTTCGTTGGCTTTTTATATTTTTCACATTTCTGAATTGTGTTAATATTTTGTTATAAATATTAAATAGACATTGATGAGAAAATGTGATTGATATTTTTCATTACCTGTAACCTGTAAACATTTAAACGCTATAATAAACTATACAGTTCGAATTGTACAACAAATTAAAGAAAATGCATCGCTACCAACAATATTGCTTTAATTAGGTTGTGTTAGGTTAGGTAATTTAATAAGTGTTCCAATGCTTTGTTTGTGCGAAGGTGAGTGTTATTTATATGCCTGAAAATCTGCGACTACAACATTAATGTATACGAGTATACATGACATGTAATGTACACGGTGGAATTTGAATGGTGGGGGCGGGGTTATCTTTCGAGATTGCAAGCTTACAATTAATTGAAATATTATTTTAAGATTACAAAAATTCTAAAAAAAAGTATTCGTTCATGCAAATTTCAAAAAACTGAACATAACTTATAAGACAGATATGCGGCAAATGTCTGTACCCGGTATATGAAAAAGTAAGAACTGTTAGTAAACTTATAAGTTTTTTTTGTTGATATGACTGGCACAGGAAAATGTTCCCGAGAGCCAATTACTCAATCATAGATAAACTTATAAGGTATTTGTGTATACTTTGTACAATAAATATGTTTGTTTTTGAGATCCCTAAAATTTCGTATACTTTATTTGAATGTCCGATGTCTTTAATCCAATGTCTAATGTAGTTTACATAAAGACATATTTACCTTAACTAGATATGATAATATATCGAAGTTCTTGCCTATCCTTCACATACTATTTTTCTCCGAGTAAATTTTCAAATAATTTAGTTTTGATACGCATCAAAACTAAACGTCTCAAATGATTTTGTTAATATGCCACATCAAAACTAAATGTATCAAAACATTTTTGATTCATCAACCCATTGGACCAGGCATCGAAGTCCAGATTTGTCCAAACGCATCAAGACGAGGACTTTGATCGAATCTGGAGCAAA
>JABFPB010002831.1:0-18803 GCA_022817645.1 Ceratoteleas bidentatus | reverse complement strand
TCACAACAAGATTTTCATGCTGTCAGAAAAGGAAATTAATTCTTCCGCAATCATTCTGTCACAGAATAAATTTCATGTTCTTACAATAGGAATCTCTGACAGTAGGAAAATCTTGCTGACACAAACAAAAAATTTCTAATCACAGAATAAATTTCATGTTCTTACAATAGGAATCTCTGACAGTAGGAAAATCTTGCTGTTACAAACAAAAAATTTCTAAGAGTGTGGTTACAAAATTCTGGTTTTGATTACAGTAAAACATGTTTGGGCTGACCAGAATGGTGTTTAGCGGAAAACTTTTCCTCCGAGTACTATTCCAAGAAATGTATCCAGAATTCTAGCTTGTTCAGGATAGCTAGAACACTAAAGTACTCTTGCATAGCTGGAATGCTAATATATTTCAACATTGCCAGAAAACCGGTTAAGGCTATAGTAGAATAGTAGATACTAACATATTCCAGCTTAGCTTAGATTCTAGCACATTCTAACAAAAGTAGATACAAGTATTTTAGTAACGCTGCAATACTGTTATACTCTAGCAAATTAAACTCTTCACATATGTAACCGTTCTCCTATGATTCAGGTAATCTTGAAGATCTTCAGAGACCTTCTTCACCGAATTAGGAACAAAGTATCAAATTCGCGTGGCCTTTACAAGAGACAATCTCGGAAAAACAGTCTCTTCATGAAAACCAGGATATGACCTTAGTTCAACGTTTCAGTTGAGCTAAGGTCACGCATGGTTTCAGCTCAACATAGTCCTCCTCAGGAGTGTCATTGCTCTTTCTCTGATGATTTTGCTATAATTCAACCAACTTTCCAGGCAACGTTTGTCCGCGCGTAACAGGTAGTAAAAACGATATAGATCGGCAATAAAGTTTAACGTAACACGTCGAACACCAAGGAACAGAAGAGATGGGGGTTTTGTAGGTGAGTTAGGGGGCTTCTTTACCTACTGCGTCGCCCCGAAATCCCGATCGCTGTCGAGCCAATTGGCCGGCGACACGTCGTTGTGCGCCGAAAATGCGTCGTCGGACATGTCGCCGCACGTACGGCATCGATCGGTCGTGTTATTGGCGTGCGGTACACAAATTGAGCCGGACACTGAGCCAGTATATGCACGGGACACACAGTCACACAAGTCGTGGCGGATTCGATGATGCATGAGATGGTGATCGGCGACGTGTTCGCGCCCGGGGGCCCGGTGCCCCCGAGGGTATATCGGGGGGTAGCTATGCGGCTTGGTTTGCGGGGCGGCGTTAATGCACGGCGAAGTAAATTGCTCGGTGAAAGTCCGGGAAAGAAAGAGCCGGGGGCGGAAAAACGTGGGTAGGGCGGGCACGCTGTCGCGGGTAAACTTTCCATTATCCCGCGACGAAAGGACGAGCGGCCGGCGGGCGTACCGGCAAAGTAATTAAAAGTTTCGTTTTATTTGCATTATCTCATTGCGTGGCGTCGTGTATTCTAATAATGGCGAGTTGTTAATTGCAATTAGGCGCGCCGACTCGGGTCCGCTTCTTCGGCGGCGTCTCGAGGAGCACGACGACGGGGTCTAGGTGCACCCCGCGGTGATTCGCGAGGTGATGAGGTCGCGGCGAGCGTTGATCGGCCCGCGAGGAAAAAATTAATTTGGATTCGGTCAGTCTACATGACTATTGCTATATTATAACTATCCCAGTTCTAGACATCGGCCAGACATCTTAGTTTGGCGAAAGGCTGGATCTAGTCTTGACCGTTTGCCAGACTGTTATCCCGATTCTTTTCAGTCTGGCAAACCGTCATGACCCGGACTATGTCCAGACTTCAAACAGTCTGACTGTAGTCTGGCAATAGTCTGGAAGCCGTCTGGATATAGTCTGGCAACCATCTGGATTCAATCTCGCAATAGTCTGGAAACCTTCAGCAACTTGGTCTTGTCTGACCGTAACCGGATATATTTTTTTCTCGCGAGGAAAGGGGTTGGGGGTACGGTTTGATGGCGATGATTGAGGTGGCGATTCGGCGAAGATGGAGCTGAAAGAGAGCGCGATCCGTCGGATGAGAGCGGGATTAGGGTTCGGGTACTCGGGGTGATGTCGAGTCCAACAGTGAACAGTTACACGTCGAGTAGACATATGCACTTACCTTCCCTCTGCGTCGGGGCCACAGCAGTCATCGGCTGAGGTATGGCTTGAGGAAACTGGCTGTAGACGGCAGGATAAGCTGCGACAATAACAAATGACAAATACATCATAGTCTGTCACATCGAAACATTACAGGCATGCGGTTCTAGCGGTGTACCAGTGCTACCAACTACGGTGCCCGGTGCCTCGGTGCGTTGCTGTTGCAACCTCGACACGCGAAACAGTCTTATCGCGGCGGCTGGACAAAGCCAATTAGCGGCCGTCTGATCGCGAATCCGGCGAAATCGGCGCCGAAAAAGAGCCGGCGCTCTTCTTGCGGCGTGGGCGCACACGTATTGATTTTGTCGTTCCGCGCCGCTTTATTCGTGATATACATATTCATGTTTCGCGTGCGCGCAAAATGATCCCTTTAATGGATCCCGGCGCAAATCCACGCCGAAGCGGAACAAACTTGCCGCGTCCGTGTTTAATCTCTTTCGCAAGTAACACTTATTACGGCATCGACGAGTTTGCGCTTTACGAGTCGCACGGCGCCAAATATTTAAAGTGTCGGGGCCCGTCGACCCGCCCGAAACAGCGCGAACCTTCGACGATAATTCCGCTTCGAAATGAATTGCTTCCGCGCAAACATCGGCTTAATATGAAACGATTGATGAAAAGCGCGCACCGCGACGTTAAACAGCGGACGACCGGCGTGCAGGATAATTGCGCAGAAGGCTCCGGCAAAGTGGGATCAATTCTGGCGTATTGGCTCGTCGGAATAATCAGCACTTACGGCAAAAAGCGGCCGCCGAAAAACTCGCCCCAGGCGCGTTACAGGCAAATTAATATTATAATGAAGCTGGAGCACGTTATTCACTTTTCATCGACCCGGGGCCGGTTTATTGACGGTAGATTGCACCCCCATCCGCGTCGCCGCGTTTTTTGCGCTCGCACGGGAAGCGGGAGGAAATTTGGCTGCAATTCATCCGCTCGGTGTTTCGCCGTTGAAGCGGAAAAGCTGGTTGCCGAAAGTCGAACCGGATTCGCGATAAGGCGATAGATCGCAGAGTTTCGCTTTTCGCCCTCGGAGCTGCGTCCGAGCGCGAAGTCCGTGAGAAAAACGATCTGAATGAGACACTTTACCATCAGGTTTCGACCAAAATTTGGTCGCAAACTATCTGATCCTGATAGAAAAGCAGCTCAATTAGATAATTATTTGAGGCACTTGATTACTAGGGAAGGTTGTTCCAATCGGAAACTATCGATTCGTACGTCAGAAGCGTGACTGAAAAGCGCGTGGGCATGTTCACGGCGAGGCGACGAGCGCAACATTTTTCCACATCGAGCCACATAGCCACAACATCACACGAAAGCATGTTCGCTCTACGACACGGTAATGACGTACGTTCACATGCGTCCACTGTTTACATGCAAACAAGGCCAATATGATTGTGCGGGAACGTGAATGCATGCGAAATCGAATTTTTCGCATTTAAGTGGTTTCAGCGCACAGTAAAAGGGTGTAATAATCGACGTTCGCTCGGTCCACCCTTCCCGTGCGTACGCGCGCGCGCGTAAAACGATCAAGCGCAAGCGGTCCTCCTTTCCCCTGCAGCCCGGCCTTTTTTCGCCCGCTTTTCCGACCGGAGAAATAAGTCCGGCGTTTGCGCCGTGTTTTTCGATGTCGAGCTAATGTACTGGCGCCCGCTAACGGCCCGGGAGGTTCAACACCAGGGCGCGTTGCGATCGGTCAATTGGACGCGCTAATCACGACGCGACGCGAAGACAAGTTGGGATTCAACCAGATCCGTCGTTCTAACCTTTGGTTGTAAGAATTACGGGGCTATTCATTTTGTTAGGAACCGACGGATGATAATAGTTTCCGGTCTGAGAGACAGACTGTTGCCGGACTTATTTCGGTCTGGTTGAAGTCTGCACCGAAAAAAGAACTAAAATTTGATTTAGAGAAGAAAGAACGTGCGATTTTTTATTTGCCGTCTGAGTTTCTGATGAATTAGTTTTAGTACTAGGATAAAAACTGTAGAGTTTAGTTCTATCAACGTGTTGAGGGGTTAACGAATATCAGAGACCATAGTGATTTGTGAAGGAAGATGTCTTTCTAGGAATTGTATCAGGAAATCTATAGGTCTATGGATTTCCTGTTGCAATCCCCATAAAGGAAGATTCCTTGACAAATCTCCATGATTGTTTAACCAAATAGTTCCTATTTGGTTGCCCTCTGTAGACTTTTGCTCCATTAGAAAGAATCGAGCAACAATCCAGTTACAATCTACCACAAACCACACCCTCAGACTTCATCCAGACCGATTCTTCCCCGCCTCCATTCCATTCCCAAGACAGAATCATCAAATCCCCCAATCCGCGAGCAGAAAAACGTTCCACCAAGGTCCTTTGCAATCACAGTGAAATTCACCATCTGGTGCTCTCAACGTATCCAGCCACATCTCAACAAATATCTGCATATGCAACTCTCTCTCACTTTGCCCAAATCTAACAAAGCAGGTCTGCTGGCTACGTTTCCGCCTCCGTCAAATGTCACCCCAATTGCACCGAACGTTAATCAAACATGTTTCTGCCAGTCAGAACAAACGTGCTCGAAAAAAGCAGGTCCCCTCGTCTTTGCCGAAATCCACTCGAGCCGCGTGTTTGCATGCGCGATAATCGATAGCGGACAATGTGTCGTGAGGACCGCGAGACGCGAGGGGGGTCGTGAGGGGGCGGGTCCCGAGGGTGGCGGTGACGAGAAAAACATTCAACCAGCAGGCAGCGTCTCCGTTCGAGACCTATCGTCCACACTTGGCAAGTTTGCGCGCGTTCTCGAGCGGAATGCGACGGCGTTCTCGCGCGCGCACTTGCGACGTAATGAACTTGAAAAATCGACTTGGTGATGGCCGCGGCTACGTGTGAGAATGCTTAAGCGTAAAGGGGCGCTCGAATGGTGGTAATCTCGATAAAGCACGTGGGGCTGTGTGCCGATAAAAATGACTCACCGACGCCAGCGTACGGCTGCATTGCGGAATATGCGGCGGCGTGCTGGATAGCCGCCTCTCCGTTCGGCATAGCCTGGGCTGAAATGGACAGATGGAAGGCATCTACACTTCAGTAAGCTCAGCTCTTATCGACGCGAGGGCCTTACTTAGGGCCCCGGCGCGCCGACCGGCTCGACGCGCAACCGTAAGACCCGCGACCGACATTCGACCGGGACGCGCTGCGTAAGGAAATAAGGAGCTCGTAATCTTGATCGAGCGGTAATCCCGCCCGATGCCTCGGGGAGATTAACTGGGAGCTTGGAGTTGCGAGTTGTATTGGGTTTTGATTAATTGCGGGGAGGGATTTACGGGGCGGCGGATTTTCGAAATTTACGGTCGCGCGGGGTCTTCGTGGGAAATTTGATGGAGGAGTGGAGGTGGGAATTTGGGGTTTTAGAGGCAAGGGTGTTAGAAAAGTGGGTTATAAGGCTGATTGGGAAGATGGTGAGCGTAATGGTTTGAAGTTAGAAATTCGACTGGTTTTTTAATTATTTTTAATAAGTTTGAGGTTTTTAATAAGGTACAGTTTTTTAGTATTGAGTAGTACGGAGTTTTAAGACAGTTATTAAGGGGACAGCCCTATTAAAAATTTCATATTCATACGTATAAAAACATACAAATACGATGACAATACCCGTATAGACTAATATGTTCTTGGTCGGGTGTTGTCACCGGTTTTGTATGAATCAATATGAATCAATATGTTCAGTATGTAAGTTCTAATAAGCAGTTCACCACGGAAATCAAGTACCAGAAGGAGTTGACCGATTTTGATGAAATTTTGCAATTTTCTCTCTATCATCTTGTAAAGCATGTTTTTTGACTATAGAGAAACGGCAAACTGTATTTTATCTTGCAAAATCATGGAGGATATACATTTAGAAATAACTGATTTAGAAAGAAGATAAAATACTTCGGTTTTCCATTTTGATAATAAAAAACGATTTATTGCTCTATAAATCGTCTGTATTTTTATTCGACACTATTTCTACTATACAAAAATGGTAGGAAATAATGTATAAGTTCCACTGAGATTTTGAATGTATTTTAAATGGGGCCTTAACTTCAAATTCAAGTTGTTCATTAAAAATATATTTTTAAGCGGTTATTTAACTAGATTGATAAAAAAATGTGACTGGTTTTTCCACAAAGCCGCATATTTTATTTCCTAAATTTTCAAGTGATTTGTCTACGTAGAAGCCAACATATTTAATGCTAAAATTACAGACCAATTGTACAAATCTATATTGATATGTACACTATGCATGTGATTTAATCAAACTTCAATCAAAGTTGAATATCTCGACTTCTGCGGAGAGGATTGATTGAAAATTGGACCAACTAAATAATAACATTCCGAGAACCTAAATTAAATGTTTCATTGAATGCCCACTTTTGGGTAATTTGCTGTTAATAAATTATGTAAAATTAAAATTCTCTACCGGTTTCACTGGAATTCCAAATAGTTTTACATAACTATCCAATAAAATTTGTTCAAATCTCTCTTACATGAATAATTATAATAACAACGAATTTAAAGTCTACAGTGTAACAACGTATATATTAAAATTAAATATTAAAATTCAGAAAAACAGACGTTGTAAAATACACACAATTTTCCACAAACCAAGAACTTTTATTCGTTAAAATTTTACTAGCGGGCAAAACAGCTGAACATACAGCAAGCTCATTCTAATCGTTTCATATTGAATCTAAACTTCAAAGCCCTCGTAATTCTATCGGAAATTCCTTATCTGCGTAAAATGGGATGAATTGCATTTGGATCAGACTGCACATCTAATTAAAATATCATTACTTGTCGATCTGTGTACTCCTGCTTTAATTAACAGAAACAATTAACTTACATTTCCGAAACTCGAGCACTAATTGCTAGACAGTGCTCTGAAATAATCAATCTTCAGTAAAATGTGACTGCAATTTGCTGCGAAATTTCCGGCAACGGTCGAAAGAGCTCGCTCGGCCTGGTTGTTTAAAGTTTTGCAAATACAAAACTTGTTTTCATAGCGACTCGTTAGTTGAGCGCAATGCCCGGCGCGTAATAAGAATTTTGATGAATTGATCGAATTTGGACTTAGCGACGGGGCTCGCTAGTGGTTTTTATTGAATGCTCGGCGGGTATGGGGTTTGGATTGAACAGCGAGCAAACAGCGGGGCTTTTTCGAAATTATGACGGCCGCGCAATTTATGAGAGACGGATTTATTATTGCTACGCAATTTGATGGCGAAGGGAGAATTATTGATTGGTTGATTATTTTATATCGTACTACGTTTTATTATTACGCGGGCGCGCGTGTGTTAATGTTGTACTCAACCGCACGTGCGCGTGACGGTGAGCCTGGATGGGTAAATGTAAATATACATTATGCAATATCCCAATTAGTTAATGGTGTATTGATCATAATTACGTATTAATTCGTATGAATAATTGAGCCTCGCTTCGGGGCCACGGATTGTTTTTTTATTTGCGCGTTTTTCGGTGGCAACGTGATTGCGCGGCAACGAAGTAAAAGTTCACAGAGGCGCGCGCCCAAAAAACTGGGCCAACTGGGTCGTATTTTGCGCACAATTTTTCCGAAAAAGTCGCGTCGCTTTTTTCCGTCTAAATGGTTTTATATTGTGCGACCGAAGTATCGCCGGAGGATCGATTTTGGCGAAATTGAAGTTAAAAAGTTGGCCGATGACGCATAGACAATGCAATGACGCGTTCGGATTCGAAGAAGTTTTATGAATTTACGGTAACATGTTTTTAACATTACGCTCGGTCGACGTAAAAGCCCGGCGCTATTAATATCGACGTCGGTAATCCGGTTTTATACCGGTAATTTTATGAAGATATAAAACGTCGGAATAGATTTCGCGGGTATTAGGTGCTTCGCGTGGTATATTAGTTTCGGCTAATGGCACGTATCGTTGCAGTTTTCATTTTCCGAGGGTCCTTTTGATGAACCATGAGCACTTGCGCTAATTGTCCTTGCACTTCGCCATAAGTTCAAACGCAAACGGATACTGTCGACCGAAAGCTTCGCCATCGTGAGACTTGGTTGTTGCGAGTGTAATTTTCGTTTTTTTTTTCGTTCATCAGTTTTCCGGGAGCGCTGGTCAAATTTTTTTCCACGGCGAAATTTTTATTTTGCGGAAGTCAAATTACTGCACGCGTAAAAAAACCGGTAAAACCGATGTTCAAATAATGAAACGTTTTTTAAATGCTTATCTGCTTATCGCTGATTTTTAAATGCTTACCTAATAGAATCCTGTTAATTAGCATTGCTGCGAAAAAATCTTTCGGATGCAAATAAGGAAATAATCATCAACCGAATAATGTACCCGCGGGGAGCAACCTGCAAAATCGGGTTCTGTTCGATGAAAAATTAATTGCTGCGATATAAATAATAGTAATCACTTTATACCGTCGGCTAATTTCAGCCGTTAAAAATAATTTCCGACGTTTTCGCGCGTTGAATGCTGCATTGAACGAACGCGGAACAACAAGCCATAATGAATCAACTCGGTCAAGCTCTATACAACTTAATTAACGGTGTAAGGTGATCGACTGAGACACGCGGCAAACATTGAAATGAGATGTAAATTTTCCCGCGAGCGATGTTCAAATTAAAAAGCAATTGCGGTACACATATTACCACTGTGAATTCTTCGTTATGCATCAAAAGTTAATCTACTGGAGGCACCTTTAATAGTTGGCAATTCACTTTCGACGGTTACATCCAATCGCAATGTATTCATAATTGCTGAAAGGTTTTATAGATGGATAATTACATGCTTCGCGCGGACTTTTCGTGTAATTTTTTCCGGTTCCATAATTTGCGATTCGTATTCTGCCCTATCAAGTTCGGGCTCGGAAATGATAACAATGCGCCATGAAGAATAACAAATTAATTCTTCCACAGTCGATCCGGGGGAAACTGTTTATTCGGTAAATGCCCGTTTAAAGTATAATTACTCGTCTCATTATGTATGTAATTACGGAACAACAGAATTAATATGTTCTAATTAATGCGAAATGTAAGCGATTGATTTCCGGGTTAGTTGCCGAAAAACGGTCGATCGGGCGGAGTTCCGTATTTTGATAATTGGCTGCTCGGTTTTCACGGCGTTGCGTTCTTTGAATGCGTGTTTACGATAAAGCAAAATTAATTAAGTTGGCTTTTGTGCGATGGCGAAATACGGAAAAAAACGCGCTACAACAATCCGCAAAAACGGACATTTTATTATCCCAGTGGAAATCCTTTTTGGTAATGAAATGTCCTCGCAAGGACGCAACCAGGAACGTGATATTGTTCGTGAAGTCGCTCCATGTTAACCAAGAACCGCCTGGATGTGAATATCATTTTCGTCCGAAACGAAGGATTACATTTCATCAGCAACTTCAATCACCATCCAACCAAATCCCCGTCCGAGCATTCTGATTTGATTACAAGTCTTAATAGAATAAAACCAATTACACCTCGGTCGTCCCAATTCCTTCGACAGATCTTATCTCTGACAACTCTCTCCCTCTCTTGTACTTGTCTTATCCCCTTTGGCAGTCTATAATTTTTTAAACCCCCGATCGTTGCTCGAAATCACTGCAACGATCGATTTGTTAAGACCGAATTGTTTAAACGTCATTGGAACTGTGAAGGATTGGGATGTAAAAGATTCATACGAACATGCTTTTGGAATTTCTGTAAATTTTCAGGATATTACGAGATGGAGATTATTTGGGAAACAGTCTGGAGCTTTTGGCTGATCTTGCAGTTGGAAAAGGTTTAGTTGTGATAAGTGAAGTTCATTTTGTGAAGAAGATGTTTGGTTATTTTCGGAAACCAAATGATTTGGTTGAGGCAGAGATTTGTTATAAACAATTGTCGACACGCAAATATTAATTTAGTAAAATCGTTCATGTATTTTCCTGGTTTTTAAATAAAGAGTTTGGTTAGTCTTGCTGAATAATTTAGATGTAATCATGAACATTGCTGTGTAACTTGAAAAATAAATAAGAGTTACGAGTGAGACTTCAAGTTAAGGACGATAAGGTGAGAAGGAACAGTGATGGATGTAATGAATAGTAATCTAAAGGGTTAGACGTTATATAAGTTTTTATAATGACAGTGTTATTATGAGCTTGCTAGCCTTATTTCCGAACACGAATGACGTAAAAATGATATAAAAATGATTAAATGACAAAATACAAAAGTCGGTTTTATATTAAAAAATGATTCACAACTTATATATAAATGGATATTCTTTTACACACATATGTATGCCGATATTCGATACTGACCGAATAATTGAATTTCAATCTCATAACCAAACTCTTTTTCAGTTCATCAGTCGAACCGTTACATGGAGCGAAAAGTCCAGCAAACTGTATTGATTAGTTTAGTAATATCCGTACAAGTTGAAAACTTTATAAAATCATTATGAACCTTTCCAATACATTTTCAATTCTTTCCGTCCTCATTTTCAGTAACTACTCAGTAGAGCAATTACTGGCAAATTTTTTAAATGGTTTCCACGAAAAAACATTCTCTTGCCACAACGAAATCGTTCAATTTCATTTTATTATTCTCTGTTCTGTACACCCTTGCAGAAATAAAATCTCCGAAAATTTTTCAAAAAATCTGTACTAAATTCTGGATTTGAAATGTAAAACTAAATAAATTGTCTTACATTTCAAATCCAACATTCTGAAAAACTTCGATAAATCTGACAATTTAAATAAAAATTTTGGAATGTTTAAAGAGTTTTTGGCACGATTGATTGTTTTGAAACTTTGGCGTCTTATTCTTTCATGTTTTCGTAATTGGTCTATTACATTAAAATACAATTTTAATTATTAGAATATAGTCCATAAAACCATCCATTTTTAACCATTCTTTAAACAAGCGTCTCAAATTAAGACTTTTTTAGAAGTGTTGTTTACACATTTTTCAGGGCGAAATGTCATCATAAAGCAAATCTTGCCAGAACCTCCATAACATCCCATTGAACCAAATAAGCCCAGATTTGATATAATCTAGCCCCAGGAGCTGGCCCTAGTTCAAATTCGTTTTGTATTCAATACTGTTCCAGTCTGGGTACATTTCGTGAACATTTATAGAAGATCCAGATTTGATCAATTCTGACCCCAGAGTTTTGACTGAAAAAAAATGTTTACAAAATTGTCCACAATGAAGTTTTGAACTCATGTACTAAAGATCAATAGTCTCTTTACTAACTGGACCAACGAACATTATACAGAATTGTATCTTATAATGACTTTTAAGTGTAAGTTTGCGGAATCTGGATATCTTATTATCCCCACACCGTAGGTCCAGAATATGACCTTACTATGCTCCAATTAATGTGCGTTTATAGACCTATGCTTAAGTAGAAGGTCTAGGTTAAATCTGGACCAAATCTGGACCTCAGCAAAAGTCAAAGTATAATTTAGTCCAGTTGGCCAATTTTGATCCAGATTCAAACTAGTCTCTAGCTCCCAGGTTATGGAGTATATCTGGATCTCCACACTGAGAAATCTAGATGGCGCCCTGCACCATCTAGATGGCGATTTTCGCAATTTAAATGGCGCTGGTCGCCATCTAGATGGCGATTTTCGCAATTTAAATGGCGCCATCTGGATGGCGACCAGCGCCATCTAGTTTTCTCAGTGCAGGCTTGGTTCAATGGACCCTTCCTCAGGAATATTCTTCTACATGTACAGACTTTTTCAGAATCTTTGACTTGTATTTCCACACGAGCTTCGTATTTCAGTTCGTCGGAATGAATGTCTGTCATCGTATCGACTAGCGTCTAATCTCGGCACGCGACAATTGACGGTCAAAGTTGGTCGCCAGCATCAGCCGAAGACAGGTTGCTTCGTTATTCGCGTGTTTCCTTAGGTCGCGCGCGTTGATAACAGCGAAGTTTGTTTGATTGGTCAGTCGGCGCGCAGGGGCGGCGCTGTGCGCCTGAGTTGATACTCACGTCCTGGGTATGACTGCGGGAGGCCGTTGGTGTACACCGGCTCCGAGCCGGCGGCCGGTCCGTTCGGAGTCTGGGCCGCCATGTTGAAGTTGGGCATCGTGGGCGAGGGCAACGACGGTATCGCACCGTTCACGGGTTGCGCTGTACCGGTACCTACGACCAAACCTAATTAGCACAAGCTGGTTACCATCTTGCTCTTCGACACTAATCCTCGGCTACCGGCAGCGCCGCGGAACTTCCGGCTGCGACGCCGGCCTCGACCAATTTTCATCGCCGAGGCGACGCGACGAGCTGATTCGGCTAACTTTAACGTTTCGTTCCGGCCATTGCGCCGCCCGACGGCTCTTCGCGAACGGAAGGAATGGCGGATACAATTTGTATCGACTTTTAAGGGTGGAGATATCGGTTCGATGGAGTTTCGTGAATAAATAAACTTGGTGAAATGATTGTTAAATTATTTCACCATAAATAAATAAAGTAAAAAGGTTGATAAAGTATTAAATATCACGAGTTAGATCTGAAGGAATGCAAATTGCCTGCAAAACATATTTCAGAAATATTCCGAATAAATAATTTGATTTTTTAATTCTATTGTATTCCGTTCTATTCTTATGATGTATTAGCGATTGCAACGACTCATTTGAAGTTCAGATAAGAGAATTCGTGGTTGTTAAATTCGATTGTCTGTATTCAAACGTACAAACATGAATTCATCTCTATTAATTCCAGTTTTACCTAGATTGATTTTTGATAAAGGTTTAATTTGAATTTATGCTTCGGAATTCTTTCAATTATTACAATATTCAAACCAGATTGAATGAATCTAAAACAATTCAAATGAATGCGGAATTTGACTGAAAATCCAATTCTTTTCTATTCGCTTCTTTCAAAAATGTTTTGCAGGGTTGTGTTTTGATTCGAACTATATTTGGATTTAACATGTTAATCGTTTCATTGTCCAAAAACAGGTATTGCCGGGGATGAGAATGCAACCAATGAAATAATTGCATATGTGTGCGCTTTGGCACAAACGTAGAAGTGCAATTCAGCTAACATTCTCGATGCACAGAGAGAAAAAGATTTGTTGGTAGAACTAAATTGTAGTAGTCGAAAATAGATTATTTAGTAGAATTCAATTAAATAATTTAGTTTAGTTACCTAAACTATATTTACGCGAACTAAAAAATTAGGTCACGTAATTCAATATTCAGTTAACTAAACACAAAATTCAATAGTGAAACGGTTTAATTGTTAATATTGAAACGATACAAATATTAAGTCATTGTTATTGACAATACAATCGTGTTTGTAGTAAAAGATTATTTTTCAAGTATATGTTCTATATCTCAAAAAAATGATAATAATACGATATAATAATTTAGACTGGATGTTTGTTCCTATAGTTGGAGTTAAGTTTTTTGAATTTGGTGGAATAGATAATTTATATTTATTAAAATGTTCAGTATTTTAAAATGTTTTGGCAACTGTTATAACAGTAGAAGAAAGATAAAAATTTAATCAACATAGCAGTTACTTAATTAAATTTATTATTCAACTGAATTATAATTCAAACATTTTTCATCTTTTAAACAGAAATCAATAGTTACTAATAATCGTGAAAAGTTAAAGAGCCGATCAATAAAAACTCGGCCAAGAATTGAAACCGCAGAATAGTTTGCGGCAATTAATCCAATTAGACATAACTCGTGCTGTTTGACTTCGGTAAACAGGAGACGAGATACCTCGAAGTTACCGAATTATCAAACTTGCGAATTATTAAGTAATTATCGATACGCGCCTATCCTTGCCGCCCACTTAAATCACAAAACCCTCGCGAAAGAATCTCCATCCTCAAACGGCAAAAACTGTAAAAGCCTAAAAAGATCCCAATTGAAACGTCCAAAATTCATCGGACAAAAAATCGCCGGCATCGAAGCACGTTCTTTTCCTCATGCAAAATGCACCGGCGCCAATCACTTTTAATCGAATCGCTATCCGTTTGCCGGGACCGCGTCCCCCCAAAATAATAATCCAATTAATTACACAATTACCGGGCCGGGATCGCGGCGCCATAAAAATGCGGATTGATGCGATTACGCGCGGCAAAGTGGCATAATGGCTCGCGTCATTTCGGGAAAGGCGTCGGAAAAATTAATTACCCCTGCGCGCCTGCGCGCCGGATTATTTTCGGATCGCTCGATCGCCCGGTTCGCCCCACGTTGGGCGCCCATTTTGTAAAATCCAAGGACTCGCGAAAGCAATTTCGCGACGGCAAATGTAATTTACCGTGTAATGAGTTTTCGTGTTGTAACGGGAAAGAGCGCGGAAAAAAAGGACCGTCACGCTTTCCGCAATCTTTGACGAATATTGACGTGAATCGCGAGCGCCACCTGGCGAATCGCTAGCGCCACCTGGCGGCCATTCCGTGGCATTCCGCTCGGCGAAGTCCGACGCGATTTTTGCATTTTCCACTGGCGGAGAATTGTTTCGGCGTCTTTATTTCGTCGGCGGCTTTTTGTGCAAAGTTTCGCCGCGTCCGTAATAGTCGGTAGATCCTCTTGCGCCGGGATCCCGCGAATCGGCTCCGTTTCCGGGCTCGTTACGCGGCAGCGGAGGCGGGGAAACGAAATCGAATAAGCAAATCACGTTGGCCAGAAGTTTTCGCGAATTGTTAAAGTTAACCGAAACGCGCGCTGCTACATTTACAGATCAAAGGAACCGCTTTATTGCGTAAACAGCTTCGTCTGTTTTTACGCTTCCGCGGTTCTTTTGCGATTGGCTGGAGGCCCTGCAGAAGTGAATCGGATTCGAGACGGGAGGAACGCGGATGACTCGGGGTGATTTGTAATGAGGTTTCGGCGCTTTTTCAATTCGGATTTAATTGCGGATGTGAGACAGTCGCTTTTGTTTACAGCGCCGGGCGTTCAGATCTAATTTCGAGCCTTTTTGGAAACATCGTCGCGCTTGATTGTCGAATTGCGCGATTACTTCATCGACGCGAAGTTACTTGGCAAACTGATTCCCCGAATTTTCGTCTCATTTTGACGTTGCGCCTTAGTCTTTGAATGTAAGATTCGCGCGCAGTTTTATTACATGTGCGGAAACGCAGGCGGCGATGTGCAAATATTTTCATTTGAATTTAATGACTAATGAAACTATCCCGGGAAAAGGTGCTCTGTCGAGATTTATATTACATTCTTTCGCTTTGTTGTTCTACTCAATAACAAAAATGAATTGCAGCCGAGCCACTTCTCATTTCGAAATTCCGGTTCGAGTATCAGGGAGGGTGCAATTTCCAAGCATTAATTAGATCATAAATAATGCCACGTAAAAGTTGTTACCAGACGAAACTGCGCGACGCGGATTCATATCAAAATAAGCGATGGTGCGACGGAAAAAAATGACGTTTTGACGTTTGTTGGGGTCTTTTTCGTGAAACATATTTTCCGTTGAAACTTTTACCTATTTTCTTAAAAATATCTTCGGCGGAGACCATTTTCAGGAGCTTTCGAAAAAGACCAGCGTCATTTTGTTCAGGCTCATCTCCGAATTGAAAAAAGCGCCTTTGTAAATATGTGCATTGCCGATGATTGTGATTCGAGGAGGTAATGGTTACGTGTCGGGGATGAAAAAGGAGGGGCGGTCGAGGAGAAATGGTACGTGACGTTCGTACATGTGGAACGTTGGATTAGGTTCTATCATTGTGACGTTATCAACTCCCTTTTTCGAGTTACGATGAAAATGAGCGGTTCATTAATAGATATGGCTCGAAAAGTGTGATCAGTGTGGAGGAGAGATCGGAGCGAGGAGAGACTTTAATGAAATACGTGGAATAATACTATCCGGGAAAGGCAAGTCGGTCGTTTTGACGCATCTTTCCTCGGCTTTTAAACGCCTCTTGGCTTTCACTCCAAAATGACTTAGATATAGTCTTGAATAAAAATGCAGACAGATTTTGGTACATGCGTGAATATTATCAAAGAGACATCTCGAAATTGCGACTGTACTGAGTTATAATCTATCCGCAAAGTTGGTTTGTTTATATGTAAATGAATTTGGAAGTAAAATTCGGGCAATGTGTACAATATTGCATATTTTAATGCTGAATTGGAGTAATAAATGGAATTCTGTATAAAACTTTGTAAAACAATAACAAATGTAATAACATCAAATATGTTTTAATTCATCCTAAAAGTGTTAACGATTCATCCAAATCTGTCCACTTCATACTAGAATTGCGTATAACAACCAAATCGACCAACGACTTTCCACGGACTTTTCGCAATGTTATAAAATTAGTTCGAGCAAACAATTTACCAGAGGTTGGCGGAACAACTGGATTTGGCATTCCGTTTATCGTGTGTTGAAGTTGCCCTGCAGCCAAAGCTGCCATCGGATTGATATACGTTCCTTGTGCTGTCGCGGCTGCCATCAGTGCCGCTTGTTGCTGCAAATGCATAAAAAATTGCCATCACTAATTGCGCAAACGCGGCGAAACACTTGACGCGAAATGAACCGGAAAACGATTCGCCGTCGAATTTCGCGCGCTGTCGCAGATCGGCACGGAAAATAATTTCGCAAGTTCCGTAATGCGCGTTACATCGCGAGTATAAGTTTAAAGGTGAGTTATTAGAACTTGCGCGCGGCTGTTCCGCGTAATTCGATCGAAAGCGTTATTAATTTCATCGTAGCAGTCTTGTTCGGCTGATTGCACTCTGCTTACTAATGAGTCGACGAATTTGCGATTCCCGCAATTACAGCCTTACAATTATTCGCACGTGAACTTTAATGTAGTCGAACTGTTTCCGCCAAAAAAATCAGGAAATCAGGAACAACGACGAAATAATTCGCTCTCCAAGAACCGACGTTACATCGTCGAACTTCCTGGCGAATTCGAGCGCGAACCGTTTTGCATAATTAATTGCCGATCGCGAAATCACGCGACGCGTCTTCCCCGGACAAAGCGTGCGCAAATGAAAATGGCTCAAGAAGTATCAATAACGGCCGGAGGATCAAAGTTCGCGATCGTGCGCGCAAAGTTATGTAATATCAGCCTCCGTGAATCACGTTTAATATTCCGCGGCCGCGTGTTCGTTTGGGCGGTATTTCGTTAATGAGATTAATTCGGCCGTTAAAGTGTATAACGCCAAGTTGCCGGCGTTTCCGCGGACGCGAATCGCGCGAATTGAATTACCAAGTTTCGGCGTTAATGGCGAAAAATGAGCCCGCGAATGCGCGCTTTTTTCGCGCAATCCCGGCGATCGATCCGACGGCGGAGGGCGCGCAAAACGGTGATGAAGTGTGTAATACAGCGGCGCAATAAGCTCCGAACAATATGTAAAGTGTATTGTAATTCGAGACACACCTGAGCGTAAGCACCGTAAGCCCCGAACTGATTGAAGACGAAGGGGCTGAGGACGCTCATGTTTCCGGCCATTTGCTGCATACGTCTTATTTGTCTTTCTTTATCAGTGTCTGCAAATTTCACCACTAGGCTGGATGACGCACCCTGCAAAACAAATGGCGTTGCGTGAGAGCGCGTAATTAAATGCGCGCGTCAACGCCGGCGCCGAAAACGCGCAGGGACCGTGGCGGCCAAGTTGCGCGAAATGCAAAGCGACGTTCAATTTCGTCCAATTAATTCCAATCTGCATTTTAAAATCAATTACTCGACAATCGCGGTGGATTTCAAAACATGCAATTTCGGCGCTGGTAAATAAAAACGTTGCATATGCAATCCGCGGATCTCGCTTTACAATTCAAATCGGCGGATAGTTAACTGGGGGGGGGGGGGTATAAAGTTTGACATTGCGGGGGGTATAAAGTCAGACGTAGTATATACTTCCGCACGGTAATCGCGCCGCGGATTACATCGCGACATCGATATGCCAATGTTTAGTCATGGAATTGATATGTCTGAGACGGAATGGAAAATCTTGAGTCTGGTCATCGTTTTGGTTAATTTTTAGGTTACGTTGATACGTTTTGGATAAAAGAGGCTTATTCCTTTAAAAATGGAAAAAACGCATAGTATAAATTCTATGTAATATGGAAAAAGGAAATATCAATTTTATAAAATACAAGCAAGTACTGCGAGACGTTAGAAATTATGTGAATGTTGCTTGGAGAGAAAATGGAAATATGAAAATATGCCAAGTAAGAAATAAAAAAATTGGTAACACAAAAACAATATAAGAAAATGGTATGAATTCGACTGGTCGTAGAAAGAAGAGGAATATGAAAATATGTTAAGAATAAAATAAATAACATTGGTAACATATAACGTAAACTTTTTTCTCCGATCCTAATAATTCGGTATGTTATTTGGCATTTAAATTTTTTTAGAATATAATCGGAATTTATTTACATATGTATCGAACTTTTAATTTGGAATCTATACTATGTAGAGTTAATGAACAATCTTCGTAAGCTTTATTCAAATGAATCCACATATTGAAACCACCAGCGTACTTGTTTAGAATTTAATTAAAATCTGCATCAATTCGCGATAACTCGAGTGAAAAAATTTAGTCAATTCGAAAAAAATTAGTCAATTCTTTGATCAAATTTTGATGGTGAACTAATCGTGATTTCATCATTCCCAAATTTAATCATAACGCAATTTGATAAAAAATAATCAATACTTGATCGATAACACTGA
>JABFPB010002830.1:0-18810 GCA_022817645.1 Ceratoteleas bidentatus | reverse complement strand
AATCAAACTAATGCTCTGATGAAATAATAAAATATGATTAAATTAATATGACCATATTTTCATTTGGCACCCTAATTATACGATCTTTCATGATATAACCACCTTAAAAACTCTGTAAAACTCTACGAAAGTCTATGAAACTATAAAACTCTGAGAAAGCTGTAAAAAAGTGGTAAAATTGAGACTTTTGCTGGGAAAGTCTGCAAATGTATATTGCAGAATTTGCAGACTTTCGCAGATTTGTATTCTGCAAAATACATTTTCTGACTTTCCTATAAAGCATTACAAAATTTTGCAAAATTCAAATCTGCGAATGTCTGCTAAATTCTGCAAAATACTTTTGCAGACTTTCCCAGCAATTGTCAGACTTTTGTAGATTTTTCACAAACTGCTCTGTTTGGGTACAAATTTGCGAAAGTCTGCGCAAATATTTGC
Organism: Ceratoteleas bidentatus; assembly: GCA_022817645.1. Lineage (NCBI taxonomy): Eukaryota > Metazoa > Arthropoda > Insecta > Hymenoptera > Scelionidae > Ceratoteleas > Ceratoteleas bidentatus. The sequence continues at coordinate 18,375 of JABFPB010002830.1, read as the reverse complement.
AGACTTTTCCAGTAAAAGTCCCAATTTCAGAACTTTTACAGAGTTTTTTCCGAGTTTTGCAGAGTTTTACAGAGTTTTTAGGGATTACCAGAGTTTTTGCAACTTTTTCAGAGGAATGCAAAGTCTGCAAAAATCTGCAGACTTTTACAGAATTTTTTTTCCACCAGGGCGGTCAAACAACTTTGATCGATTTAGAGGAACGCTGCAGAAATGGGGAGGGGAGGAAATCTCTGTTTTTCATTGACTTAATTGGTTGATTGAAATGAGGGGACGCGATTCGAGAAGTGCCGTTGCGCGTTGAGAATCCTCTGGAAAAGCATTACGAAACGTTGACATGCTTCAAATGTTGGCAGCTTTTCAGTTTTCGGAGGCGACTCGAAAACGGATGGGAGCAGAGGTCGAAAAAATGGGCTGACAGATTTGATGAAACTTGAATATTTTTTCGAAGGCTGTTGTTTTTGGGATGAAATTAGGGGTGGATTTTTATTGAAATATTTAGGGGTAATTTGCCGATTGGTTGAATAAGTTTTTTCTGATGGATTAGTTTAGAGCTAATTGTTTGATCAATTTTAATGGGATTGATTTTAAGTGAAAGAGATTAATTGGTTGTATATAACTGAGTAATTTTTACAATATAAACAAACATATATATATATATAATATTTGTAAAATCAATGCCTAGTCTGTAACTCTGAACATTTCTGCAGCGTTTTAGTTTGAAAGAAAGTCCCTGACCTATCTTATAAACTATTCGATAAGTCATGTTGGAAACAAGAAAAAGAAACAAACAATCAATCACAGTTTCGGATGTCATATATCGCACATTGCACCATTATAAATGTAACCACTATTTTGTATTTAAATTGGAATAAGATCCACTTCAGTTTAATTAGACCACTACGCCATCTATGTTCGAAGATGTTAAAGGAAAACATAAAACATTTATTTATTAATCCAAAAGTATTTCGATTAATAAATAAATAAAATTGAGCATTAGTTACAATTTGAATGTGAATACAAATAGATTTTTGTGAATATGTAACATATATGTTGTTCTAATTATTGCTTTCCACTAGCATTTTACAAATTCTGTTACGGCAGATCGATTTTTGGCGTTAGAAAATGTAGATATTTCGCGTATTATTTTATTTCATGTATAATTTTATTTGTCTTAAAAAATAAACTATACTTCAGTTCTTTTCAAATTAAATAGTGAAAAATATGCTGATATTGACAGGCAATATGAGTACATTTTTCAGAAATGTACGGAAATTTCATAAATAATAAAGTAACATTTATAAAATTTATAAATAAATATTTATTAATTACTTTATATTTCCTGAAAAGCTACTCAACCAAAAACTTAACAAATAATTTGTAGTAACAGTTGTTAATACAATTTGTTGCAATAAATTGTTTATGTAGTAAAAAATGCTTTGCGTACAGAACAATTCACTAATCAGAAAAATGCTATGCACCATGAATCCCTAAAAAAGTAGTTCTCTACGAATTGACAAACGGATTAATTGTACAGTTCTGAAGTAATTTCTGTAACTGAACTTAAACTGCAACCCTGGAAACCGTGTTCATAAATGCAAATCTCAGTATTTACATACGGGCAAATCCTTGAATGTATTAAAATACGATCTGTGTGTAATTCAAAGCCGAAATCCCTGTTGAAGCTTGTGTCTGTTTTTCCAAAGATATATAGCTCTCCAATATACACGACAGGCTATAATTTCATTAATTTAAGTTAATCACATTTTTTTTCATTCAGTCATCATAAATAACTTTTAGCAATTGTAACTAAAAATATAACAATGATCTGTTTTCAGTTTCGATGCCCTTTATTTTACAATCTTAATACAGACGTTCTACAAAACATATTCGTATATCTTTATCTACCTGAGCTTAAATTTTTAATCGAAATTGTATCTTTTAATCTTTTAAGAGTAGGGATAGGGGGTTAATCTTGACCAAATCCTTTTGTAATTGTCATCTTATATTTTTTACACCTACATTATGCATTTCTTGTAGAAGTAGAGCTGAACTGTAGCCAAATTAGTTTATCGTTTGGCAGTGTGCAGGAGGATTTACAACATTTGAAGAAGACGCATGTTTTGAGCTCTTAAATACCATTGACATTTCTGCGTGCCGCATTTTCCAATTACAATTTTATGATCCAGAAAAAGGAAGACGGTCATCAGATCCAACCGCGCTCAGTAAATAAATTGACACCGAATAAATTGAAAGCAATTTTAGCGCATTTTTCGTGTGTGAAACAAAAACTAAAATCTCGCGGAAAGCCGGCGCCGTATAATGAAATTCGACGCAGATACGTTTGATTGTCCAATCGAACTCGAAATGCAATTATTTGTGTAAAGAAATGTGCGCTATTGGATTGTATTGACGAGACCCAGAGATAAGGTCATCGCGTCGGTTCTGGTGACGATCGACCGGTTCCTTTTTCGTTGGAGTCCGCCCTAATTATTTTTTAGTCCTACTTCTTTGATTGGCCGATATCTATTGCTTTAGCTGAAGAGCACTTATATAAAGTAATAAAATGCAGCAACAAAATTACATAAGAATTACATAAAAATACATATCTTTAATTTTGACCTGTGTCATATTACAGATAATTTTACTCACACCATAAATAATTTGAGTAAAAATTAACAAACAACTTCCAAATATTGCTTTTAAGAGTTATTAACGACTGAGTAAGATCCTACATAGCAGCAGTTTACATTTTCTAATGAAACATTCAATTCAAACTTCTTTAATCCGCGACAAAAGTGCAGTTAGTTTGCAAAACTGAAATTTACATAAAAAGAAAGTGTTGTTGAATGTAAAAGCGGAATTTCCGCGCTATTTGGTCGTCATTTTGTTCACTTCCATCATTGACCATTATGATAAAAACGAGGGATTTGCATGCCTTAAATGAAAGTAGCTATTGTCCTGTTGAAATAAACGGAAATTAGTCGGGTAGGCGAGAGCGAGGGGAGGGAACTTTAGGGCTAGAAGAAATGAAGTGGACGATGAAGTGGATCGTGAAATGAATGTCTTTGATTTCAGGATGAGTTCCATCCATTCATTGAGGCCCTCTTACCATTCGTGAAATCTTTCTCGTACACGTGGTTCAACTTGCAAGCGGCCAAAAGGCGTTACTATAAGAAACACGAGAAGCGAATGAGTCTCGAAGAGGAACGACAGTGCAAAGAGGAGCTCCAGGTGAGTCGGAAGATATGTTATGGATATATGATTTTTTTATATTTAATTAACAACTTCTGTCTTGTTGTGTGAAAAATATTACACAGATAACAGCATTATGAAATTGCAGTAATTTCATTTGTCGTTTAATGCATATTATAACCTATAAAAAATCTGAATGATTACGATTACAGATAAAAGTATTTCTAGAAAAGGAAATCGAACGTTTTAAGAATATCAATTTTGATAGAATGAAAATACTAACACATTTCTTTGGGTCGTTGGTGAAATATTGTATTTAAAGACACTGACGCGATTTTATCACATTAATTATAGTAATGCACCCATTGAATACTAATCTTTAATTCACTAAATTAATTTAATTGATTCGTCTGTCTTAACGAAATATGCGAAATAGAATTCATAGCGGAGCGGAATAAAATTTTCTACACAAAAAGTTCCGCAAAAAAGCGTGAAAAATTTGCGATCTCTCAGACTTTTTGCAAACACAGATTTGTCTGCATCGGCAGCGTCGAGAAAAGGGGTGAAAACCTCTGACCGGTGCGCGAAAAAGTCTGACCATATAAATCTCATATTGACGTTTTCCTGCCTCTCTGTTTAATCAGACTTTACTCAGATATACTTCGACGTTTAACATTTTTCTTGTCTTCGCGTCTATTATTAATTTGTTTCAAATAATGTCATTCATTATTTCCTTTCTTTATTTATTGCAATTATTACAATTTCTAATGCTGGAAAAATCTTTACAAATTTTTTTTTACAATCCACTAATTTCAATCTAAAAATTGGAAACCTAATTGAAAGTTAGAAGGCTTCTGTTAATTATTCCTTACTTTTGTCAGACAATAATTGTCTGACAAAAATAAGGAATAATGAACGATGTCAATTATTACCCGAATTTGAGTTTCTACACTGACAATGTCAGTCGTTCTTTCCTCGACACTTCGAAAATCACTAGTAAATTCTGTCGACTCAACGGCGATTTATTTTTGCAAGCGACAGTCCGATCGGCAGAAAAAAGATTTGCAAAGAGCGCGGTGAATTTTAACTAGACGAATATTTGCGCGCGCGGAAGTAGTCGAAGTTCAATCGAGAAGAAGTCATTGACTGTCGGTTTTGGAGTGCATATTTTTTTCCATTTGTCTGCTCTCTGCCATTGGCTCTTCTCTTTACCGCAATTCGCATACTCCCTCGCAACGCGCTGTTCGATCAATATTTTAATCCCGCGATGCTGCGGTATTTAAAGGACGGACAGATGCTTGATATGAAAAGATCTGCTCGAATCAATATATCGCGTCGTTAACGATCTCCGCACGCGAGGCCCGCTGCGGCGGTGCATACTTTGTCTGCACTTTTCTACAGATAAGCTAATGGCGACTGAACTTTCGCGTTTTACTGCTGCTTCGACCATTCGATTCTACAAATGCGTTTTCGACTTTGCTCAAACGTTGATTATTTTTTTAATTAGTTAGGTTTGGTTAAAAATGCGATGTGTCCGTTTTTGTTTGAACTTTTGATTAAACGAACTCGAAGTAATTTGCAGGTGTGAAAAGTGTAAGAGAAAACAGTGAAAAACCTTAAATTTCCGTTAATTTCAGTCATAATTCAACTTTTTATAATTTTTATAATTGTATTCTCTCGGCATATGAAGACGATGAACTTTTCGACTTATCCAATGAAAAAGTGGACAATTCAATTTTTACATAAGGAATTACACACTTAATTATTATTATTATTACTTATTACTACGGTTTTCTGGCACTCGAATACAAATTCATATCGGCCCGGCGCGAATCACATTTTTTTTGTTCGCGCGACAAAACGTCACACAGGTCTTATTTCTTCTGACCCAGTCGATCGCGCGACGTTTCATCCGCATCAATATGCTACTTTATTAAATCCCAATCATTTACTCGGTAAACAACTGCCTCATAAAACCCATCCATTCAGAAATTAACAGACCGAGGCAAAGAGCAGAAATGCTAAACGTAACCTCATTTCCTGCATATTGCGCCGTTTTGCGATTCTTCCTCCCCCGCGGATTCTCCATGAAAAAGCTCAACTCAACTTTTTCCGCCCATTTCAACACCCCGAACTTCTCCCTCCCAAAACTCGAACCCCCAACCCGCTGCGACAATTTGCGAAATAATTCCTGCCCGATTGTCCCTCGGGACTGATTCGCCGATCGCCTCCGGCATTCCTCCGTGCGACGGCCGGCCATCAATTCGAAACAAATAAAATTGTTCGCCGGCGCGCGTAATCAGCAAAGTATTCCGGAACAATTTGTAATTTGGTGTCGGAATCGGCGCGGGTGCGACGAGGATCGACTGCTGTAGCCTTAATTTCGGGACAGGCTGTGCAAAGGATGATATCGACTACTTTAATTCCGGCACACGACGAGAGCACGCGCGGAACGTGCGCCGCTGAGTAGTACGAGTATAGTAGTTTTACCAACACTTACGGCTACGTACATCCGCGCGTATTTAAGTGCAAACCCGAGGAAAGAGAGGGCGCGACGCTCGGACGAGGATGGCGCGCGTCGGGCAAACGGACAGAATAGGGGAGCGTCCGCGGAAGTAAGGGAACGAGCGAGACGGACACAGATGTACGGAGAAAGAAACGGGGGAGGGGGGGGGGAGAGACGGGCGTCGCAGGGGAGGCAGGAGGAGCGGGGGAGGGGGTCGGAGGGGGTGGTGGGTTGTGTAGACATGTAGCGCATACGCCGTCGCGACGGAGGCTGCGGCTACGCGGCGCCTACCAACCACCATCTATAATCTCTATGCGGATATCGATTTTCCACCCTGTATTTCCTAAATTTATGCAAACTTGTATCCCCGCGTGCTTCCGCGCCGGCCTCATTCATCTAACGAACTTGGGCCGGACGATTGCGTGTCGCTGCGTCGTCTTCGGAGGCGCGGATGACAGCGCGTCAACGAGGCTGGCCTGCGTACGTCAAAGGAGGCTGGGGGTGGAGAGGAGGGAGAGGGGGGGGGTGGCTTAATGACGCGGGGGATTTCGGACGGTAATTGGGGGGTAATTAGGGACGGTTTTTGATTCATGACGACGGCCCCTGAGGGCTTTGGAGGGGTTTTTGTTGGGAGGAAAAATGATTTTTATGAGGGAAGGGTGTGGAAGTTGGTGTTGGATAGTGGGAACGGGTATGTTGAGAAAAGTAAAGAAAGAAAAGTATGGGGAATCCAGTATTTCGGTGTGAAAATCAGGAGTCTAATTTTAAGATACTCTGGTAAGAGGCCGGAAAAATACCTTGAAGACATTTTTCAGGAAATAGACACTATAAGTTTTTATAAATTTCACTATAACTTTCAGTGTACGCCGTTGATGAGTTTCCAGTTTTTATATTAAATCTAATGACATTCCTTACAATGTCTGTAAAATGGCGGGAAAGGAATAATTAGGAAAACAGGTCTCTCATTGCTGTTTCATTTTGAGAGATTGAAACATCTTTGGTTTCTTCTGAGTGAAACCGATTTGTTTTCAGACACTTTTTGTGTCTTATGTAACAGTGTTTCGATACTTGGCCAGAGACACTACCGTGTCTCTTGATTAGTTGGGAATCACACATTTTCTTTGCTCTTCGTGGGAAAATCATTTGGAAACGGTATCCAAACTATCGCCAGACGGTTACTAGGATGCATGAAATCTGGCAGGTGACTGGGTTTTGATCTAGTTCCAAACTCAGGTCAGAGGTAGTTCAGAGTTTTGCGATATTGAAAAACGTCTACACTGAGTCTGGAATACGATCATGACCCAGATATCATTCGGATAATATTCGAACTGTTAATTGTCTGGTTAATTAATGTCTAGCAGTAGTTTGGGTGCTAGACTGTTTTGTACTACGAGAGCATGTAATGGAGTATATTTATAATACATCTGGTCTGGTCTCAAAATTTCTATTACAGACAATTTTTCTTTTGGATATATAAAGGAAAAGACTTTACCCATTTATCTCTAATAATTTATGATATCACTGCAATCCGAATCCGGCGAAAGTAAAATTTGATTTTGTAAACTAGAAATCTAGGTACCAGTACAATAACATTCTGTCATGGAAAATGATATCTCATACAAAAGTTTCTCAATTAAAAATGTCTTGTCTGAAACTTCTCAGCTAGAGATTAATATCAGACTATCGAATTTAGCTAGATTATATCACATGTTTAATCGAGTCTAGTCAACTTCAGTTATATAATTTAACTTGGATTCAAGGCAACTAACCCGGAGTTACGCAAGTGGAAGTGATATTAGACGATTATTTTTAACATATTTTTTGAAATAATAATTTTTCTATGAATAGTCTGGTTGATAAAAATATTATTGTTACAATCAATAAAATATTAGTAACTTCCTGATTTGTATTTGCTCGAAGTCAAATGCTATCAAAAAGTTTCGTTTATTTTACAATAAAACTATGTTATTTACAACTGTGCGAATCGACTTCTTCGTTTATGTAACATATAGCTAATAAATAACTAATAACTAATAAACTAATAGTTATCCAACAGTTATTAATTCTAACTGTAATTATCATATATAATGCAAATTACAATACTGTTGACATCAATGCGTAGAAATCCTCTTATCTCAATGTTCAAATCTACGGGCAAACTTACATAAGACCTAATATTGAATAATTGATTGGAGTGTCTATGTGGAATATGACATGAAGTCTAATTAGAGCAGTAGCTTCTGCAGCTAAGCGTGGAAGTTTGTACGGTTATTCATACAAAGCACCTAAATTACCAATTTGAGCTCTAATTTGTATGTAATGATTAATTAATCTTTGTAACAAAATACAATGTAATTGTAATTATCATTTATGAAATGTAAATGGATTTTTCATTCTTATGCAGCAAAATGCGTTGGAATATATATATACTATCTTTTTAATTTGTTTACCGTAGTTTTTCTTTTGTAATCTAATTTAGCACACATCTTTGTTCAGGTAATGTGCAAATTTGAATCGGTGGTTTGAAGTGATATTTCGTTAATTAATAGTGAACGATATTTTTTGACTTACGTTCATAAAAAATGAACATTTTGAGTGCATAGAGGGAGCAAAGTGGTTCATTACCGCCCAAGGGCGGGAATGAAGTTTGAGCGGACGGAAAAAAGGTCCTCGGCGCAAATAGTATATTACGTCCGAGGGCGCCACCGGCGCCCGAGGCCGACACGATGTTTTTCACGACGCATGACGCGTTTCCATATGTCGTGAGTGCAAATACCTCTCGCAACATGTCGCTTTTGTCAGATAATAAACTCAATTATTGTCAGATAATGTCAATACAAACCTGCAAGAAAAAGGAAATTGTTCTCCGAAAGACCCTGCTCCATTAGAGCGTTCATTTTCATGCAGCACGCCGGGTTTTTCGCACGGGGAATCCATCAAAACAAACAAATCAGTAACGCGGTTAGGGCGCCAACTGCGGGCATGGCGCGCATGCGCACTTCGCAGCGTCGCAAGCTTGAATCGATAATCGATCTCGCTCATGCCGTTTTCTGAACGCTCAGGTGGAAAATCGATTAGCAGTGTACAATTAAACTAGTTTGAATTATACCGGTTTTGGGTTGTATCGTTCCAATTTCTATTCACATCAGCCAGATTAGCGTCAAGCCGACGGTAATAAGGACGGAAGTAGAACATTTTTTAGAGTATGCAAGCTCGAAAAAATCATTCTTTAGTAGAATAAACAAAATTAGTAATCAGATGGTGATTTACTGACCATCGCGGGATTCTACATTAAAATTGGCGTGCTTTTAACTAATTATCGACTACTTTTTATATTCGAGGTTATGTGTCGCCTCAAAAACTATAAGTCACTATTCTTGAAAATGTTCAATCAAAAATACACTCGACAGTTTAAAACATGTGAATTTTCACATAGAATCTAGTTCTGATTAGTAAATCAACATTTGATCACATTTGATCACTAATTTTTTTAACTAATAAAAACACCACTTTTTGCGCCAAACAAATAAGTTGCTCAAACATGTTGTTACATATTTTTTCTTCACTCGGAGAGGGAGTATCCATATTTCCACCCTGACGGGCAGAATCGCAGGTTTTCCGCTCGTTCGTAACGAAAAATATTGTACATGACATGGGGGAGCGGATTTCGATTTCCCTCCCTAGGGTAATGTACTATTGTCTCCCGCTTTTTAGGAAAAGTAGTTTGCCTCCCGTTCGAGCCGGAGGCAAAACTTTAACCTACTAACTAATAGGGACGAGAAGTGGTGTTTTTCATGCAGGTATTGAATAACATTTTTTGTTTCAAAAGTAAATTTTACTATTTTTTACAATAACATGTAATCATTGTCATTAGTATCCCAGGGTCACTGTTTATACAGTAATTTTTTCTGGTCTTTTTCTCCTAGTGAAACAATAATTTAAACTTACTGTTCCTATCACGCGTGTCAGACCTTGAATTGGTACATACTTTCATCGTTAGCTGTCTCCCTCGCTTTTAAATACTCGCAACTGTTGTTTGTGAAATGACCTACGTCACTCACCCGGGTATCTCCATCTCCAATTTACACTCTGACTACACACACACCTTTCGGTCGTCAGCACCGATCCGCTCAGATACCAACCCCGAATGAAAATTGATGCGCTGTTCATAAAGTAATAAATTGGTTGCTGATCGAGTTAGAACTATTGGGGATTTCCGCATAAGCGATCTCATCGTTTAGATTACCCGAGTGAAGTGGTTTTGATGCAAATCCGTTCATGTTGGCATAACCTGTTTCTTGGCTCGAAAAGTAAGGGTTCGTTTACACTGGCTCAAAAAATTTACTGTCCCCACACTTTCAAATGAACCATTGCAAATCTCGTTGAAAATTATCTTTCATTTATCGGCTATTTGCAAATTGATATTCATAATTGAGGAAAACGCGCGCGATCGAAGCTGCATTATTTACCGGATTCCGTTACCAAGTCTGGACGAGTTTAAATTCACCAGTAATCTTGAGTGGAGGGCAAATTTTACGACGCGTTCGTCGGCGACGGGGAAGATGGTAACGATAAAATGTTCGCGGAAAACAATTCTTTAACATTCGTACTTTTCCTAATCTGGAGACTCAAAACGAGATGAAACCGGTTATAATTCACTCAGCCTGTCCGAAGCACTGAAAACGCAACGGGAGGCAGCGCGAGAGAGACAGCCTCCGAGAGGAATGGGACGTCGGTAACAGCGGAAAAGGGTCGTCGGAGGAGTAGGAACGAGGGCGACAACGGCAGCGAAATGCAAGGAACCCTGGGGTGCAGGAGGGGAGGTTCAATCTGTGCATTATGTAAAATCGTTAGTCTTCTGTACCATGCAGCAGCCTCCCTCGATAGTTCGATAGTCAGATTGCTTTGGCTGTTTACCCCTACCACATAATTGAGCAAATGGAGCAATTCGTTCCACGGTTTTCCGGATAGAAAACACTATTGATCATTGGCAGAAAATGACTGCTTCGATTTGCGATGTTTGGATTGCAAATTATCTCATCTGACAATTGGGCGGAGAGGTGACTGTTGAAATTGTCACATCATTTGTTGCAACACGTTAAAAGGAATTATCGGCGAGCGAAAATTCTGCAGAGAAAAGTGTTCCGATAACAGCATTACGAACTTTCGCCGAAACTGAAGCAATTTGTTTAGACAGTAAAAGGGTTGTTAAGTTTTCGGACTTTTACAGTGCGCTCACAAATTTCGACTCTTCGTTGCTTGGAAAGGCTTCGCTAAACTTTTCGCGAACTTTTACTACTACAATTCATATTCGCTGTATCAACAAAGTTGCTGAATTTGAAAAAAAAACAATTTCACGGAAAAGTAAAAATTATTCATCGAAAAAACGACCGAGACTCTGCCGCGCTTCCTTTTAATCGGATTTCGCGCAAGCTCCGTCAAATAAATTACGTTCAATTGCTCGTAAAATAATAAAGGCCAAGTTAAAAAAGAGAAGAAAAATCGACGCCGGGTTTTAATGCACGCTGTTCCCGTTGTTCAAAAAGTAAAAAGCGACCAGCTTCAACTTTGACTTCTCTCGTTCTTATTGCATGCGACGAAAATACGACAGAACACGCGAAAATCCGTAAAAACAAATGTTATAACATTTAAATGCCGATGATTTAGTCAAAAACGGTTTCGGCAGACGGTCGTTATGCAAATATCCCGTTTTCGTACGAACAATGTCGTCATCAGTACGCGCGCGGTTGGAATTGTGCTGTCGGAGACATGCATATCGACAGCTTCCGCTACTAAACAACAGTACTAAAAACTTTTTTACGACCCTAAGTGTATACTTAAAATGACTAATAGACAGCGCCGCGAATCATGCCGCTCGATGCTTTTTGCATCTGCTTTTCCGAAAGATTTAATCTTGAATCTTGTCGTATTTGCATTTCGTTGATTTCATTCAACGTGGTACGTGAAATAAAGTTTATCGCTTCAAACAAGTAAAAAAGTGATTTGAAACATTGGTTAAAATGCTGGAAAATTCTTCTAGCTAATTATGTTAACATTCAATGGATTTCTAGTATAATGCAGACTTTGCAATTACTTTCATTTACTTTGCCGAATGATTCCCAAGGCGGTACTTGCTCTTCTTCTCTGTATTATTTATATTTAACTAACTAATGTGGTATATACTTGGCAAGTTTTACGATATATAATAGTTTGGATTCTGGCACTTGCTTCCGTTTTCATTCACTGATTCCTTTAAACTACTTAAAAAGTATATTGAAAATGGAAAACATTATCGTAAGTACCTGAACGTGCGGTTCGACTTTTTTCGAATCAATTTTAATAATTCAGCAACACACGAAAATTCGTGTATTTCTTCGCAAACTACCAAGTATGTTAAGGAAACTGACGTACCTAATATTAAACTCTACTAATATTCCATGATTAATATTATACCCAGAAAATACTAAAAGGATTCTTTATATTACATCTCGCTATTCTGGGCACGAGCATCCACATGTCCAATCCCCAGAATGGAACATTTACTTTTATCTAACTCCTACGGAATCATCTGACAAATTGTACATTCATGTGAGACAAGGTCTATTACAACAACCCTTCTTTAACCCAAAGTTTCGCCGCGAAAATAAAGTGCGTCATTGAGCTGACAACACGATCCATCAGTCGCGCAATCCCGACCCTATCAAAAATCGGCCCGACCACTCCGGCTCCAATTTCACCCAATCTCTTTACCCTTGGAATAGAGTATGAAAAACGGAAGCTGCGCTCGTAAACAAGCTCGTACCCTTTACACGCTGATCCAAGGTGTAGAAGAAGCCCCGATATAATCTTTGCCCGAGAAGTGGAGGGAAAAATGGCGCGCTGAAGGAAGTACAGAAAAGGTCATCCCTTTTCTCTCGCTTCCCGTTTCATTCCCCCTATATTTACAGTGCGCCACGCAGACCCCGGAATTGCCTATAAAGAAATCGCGGAGTCGCTTTGTTCGCGTCATAACGCGGCGACGCGAGGGTCTATACCGCCGGGACTGTTGCCAAATTAATAAATATATTTCCCAGACGATGCCCAGCCGATCCTACCGACTGCGCCATAATTTCGCATCGACGTGAATTTTGCATCCCGCTTATTAATATGTATATATATACGCGGATATTCTTATTTCCGGTCGGATGTAGCACCGTGCGCTCGCAAGCGCCGATACGTTCTTAACGCGCGATGGCCCGGCGATCCGTCGATTCTCGGCACGCTTGGTCAAATGATTTTAAATGAATTTTTTATGGCGGACCTTTTCGGGGTCAATGGGGGTCGTTACGGCGAAGGACCGTTTTATTGATTTCGGGTAATTGATTGCTGGATTTTACACTGCGCCCATGTTTCAGCCGATAAATTTTTGAGTTTCAACAAATGATTGTAGCTGTTGTCATAGGAAGGACAGAAGAAGATAGAGGGAATCAATCCCTAACAGACATAAAATCTAGAATCCACGTGGAAAATACGTGGATGAATATTCGAACGAGGATTCAACGTAGATTCGGCGTCGAATCCACGAGTTTTAGTGGATTTGTCTGTTAGGGATGGTAATTAGCGGAATTGTTTTTAGTTTTCGACTCCGATTGCTTGGAGATAACAAAGTTTAAATAAAAAGATATCTGTTGAATGGAAATTACAAACGTAAAGTTAGAAACTTAAGTTCGATAACGTTTTGCTGGATGTAAGATATTAATTAGACATGATGATTTGTCTGCACTGATGGAGTGTTGAGATTGGTTTATACTAATTCTGTATTCTGAACAGCATATGGTCATTACTGAAATCAAACATGCATATATTGTCACGAAATTGACGTATCATCAACATATACAGCAATGATTCGTCAGTATATTACTGTACCTGTTCAATTTCCACTAATATAAATGATTAATGATTTTCATAGTTTAAGTAAGTCAGTTATGCATTTTTTTCTTTATTAACAATTAACTTAATGTTTTTCATTACTCCTACTTTTTCATTATTTACTCATTTTTTATTTTGTGCCAACCCCCTTAACATTGGAAAAGTATCATTGCTCGCAATTTTAATTTTATCGGTTGCATTCGACAAATCCTGATAACAGTTACACTTCCATCTCATCTGAACTAATGAATAATTCATTATATTCCCCACGCACTGAAAACCGAATCCCAATCGTGTATCTCAAACATTTTTCTCGAATATTCATCACAACTCCCATTAGTAACCTCATATACATTTTCCACTAAAAATTAAAACGCCAACGATTTGTCTCCGTCCGAAATGCACAAACTACTTCCCAAAATGCATTTCAACGATTCCAAAATAATTATTTTCATTGCAAATAGCAATAACTCTGTCGCAATAAATAAACAAACATAACGCACGAATTGTATAATTTCGCGCAATACCATTCCAAGCATAATTACGAAAATCCCTTATCAACAATCGTATAAATAAGCCATTGTGGCGCTCCCTGGACCATAAAAATCTCCATACAATAAACTGCGCCGGGTCGCCAAATAAATCGCGACCCAATCTAATCGTCTGCTAAAAAGCCCGCGTCCATATATTTCGGCATCAATTAAAGTAATAAATCCCGAGACGAAATAATTCTGAAATTCCGCATCTCTGATCTTCTCGCATTCACGGACGTCTGCTTTAAAAGGAAGTGCAGAGATAATTTCGATAGGAAGCACATCCGCGAATGCCGAAACGAGGCCCGCACCCGAAAAACCGAATCGATAGGCGCATAGCGCACCACACACACGGCCACACACGCGAATTGGCGACCACTTACACATTATACAAACACACAAACAGTAATCCTCGCGCGCGCGCGAGCCGCGTGTGTGTACATGCAGAGCCACGTGACTATAGATTACACACTGTATACTTACGGGGGTGGCCTGAATTTAACCTCCGCCCACCACCTTCGCCATTCCCGTTTCCCGAACCCTTCATGAGGATGAGGCAAGAGAGAACGAGGCAGACTGCCGCGCTATACACCAAAGACATTTTTTCCATCCCCGAATTCGTCTCCCCGGCAGAGGGGTCACGCCACTTGCTCAAAAAATATGGCACCAAAGCCAAGCGATTACTCAACTCGTTCGCGTTTTTTCTGCGCTATCGCGAATTTCGAGAAATTATTTTATTGCCTGACTTGTAAATCTCCGAACGGCAAGCTTTTATTCCAAAATAGCAGAAAGGGTACTTGGGTGGAGAATGGTCGGCTGATAATGAGTATGAAGAGTGGACTTGAAGTGGGTTCAAAGAACCTAAACAAGGTAGTTGATGGGGTGGCTTAATTTGGTTGGGGGGAATGGTTTTGGAAGTGGATGAAGATTTTGGAGAAATGAAAAATTCTTGAAGAAGTTAGGGTTGAAAGGGTGTTGCACTATGGAGCACGTGGCTTGAGATGAAGCTCGCGTGCACGTGGCCATTTTAACCTTGGATCGCTGGTTGCCAAACATTCGTAAACCCGTAATTCGTACGCAGGGGTAACCTTGTTGATTTGGCGAATGCCAAGGAACCACGTGTACCAGAGCACGTGAGAACAACGGCTGGGATTTTTCATTCTTGCACACCACGAAGTTTTCGGGTCGAAGATTCAGACCATTTCTCTCGGGGTATTCCAATATTCGGAGCCTGGTAAAAATTCTGTTGAACTTGCGGTCATTTGTTAGAATTATCTGTATTTATAATTCAGAATACTGAATAAATTCGGCTTGGTATTTTAGAACCATTTGAGAAATTTGAATGTTTCTGAGAAGGAAATGTTTATTTGTGTGTCAGAATTAGATATATTTTATGTGAAGAATATTTATTTTATATAATGTTTCTTCTCTGGTCTAATAGTCTTTATGAAACGATTTTTTAAGAGTGAGAATACGGTAATGAGTAACGTCATTCACTTTTACACGACGCTGGGACGCTTTTTCACGAACAATTAAATTGGCAAAAATGAGCAGAAACAAGCACATTTTTTCTCACTCATTCAAGATGACGCCTTGCAATAATGCCAAGATTTTTTCATACCTAGTAAGCCTGTGCTTCTTATGGTAAAGAGCCAAGTTTTCCTACTTGGGTTCCCTTTTAAACAGTAAATTACTCTAAGAGTGTTAGTATAAACACTTCAAGTAAGTCGCATTACTCAAAAATGAAATTGTTAATTCGGAATTAAAAGGATTTTAATGGGAACATTATGTCCTATAAAATAACTGTAATATATTAATTAGTTGTTAATGTACTAATTAATACAATTTTAATAATCTGTGAAATTAGTAACATTTTGCTTGGGTATGTTTTACGTACCCAAGCAAGCGTTAGAATTGATCATAATTTTTCCGATTTGTCAAATGACGTTAATAACTAATCGGTAACTGATAGCAGTATTCACTAAAAAAATGTAGAAAATAATACATATCTGAACTTTTCGGTTACATCAAATATCCATAAGCCATAGAAGTATGCAAATATATGATTTTCAACCTTTATTAAATATTCACTAAACATTTCACTGGTGATGACATATACACTGAGATAACTAAATGGTTAAAGTGACCACTTAGTTTTCTCATTACAATTCGCTAATAATTGCAATAGTTTTTTAGTTTGTGCATTTAAAAGAAGAACGTATATTGCTAACATATAAAAACTTGGTATACATTTTTTAGTAAAGTAAAAAGTAGAAATTTGTCTTGACTTGACTGTCCTTCTATGATCTTGCAATAAACAATCGTTATAAGACTTAATACTATATTACGACTCTAAATTGAACTACGAACAAAATTAATTTACGGAGTCTGCGCATGAAATAAAATGTCTCTAGAAATAATTCTGAATCGCGTCGAAACGAAAAACAATCGCAGACTTTCGCTCGCCCTCGTGAAAAATCACGAAAAATCCCGGGAAATTATTGGACAAAAAGCGGCTCAGGCTCCAGCAGGCTCGTTTATATAAAGGGCATCTTTCTTCCCCTTTATTTCCTCGTTTTTTCCCTTAAGGTCTGCACTCCGCTGCGACAATTTGCCGCATAACGATGTCTTCTCCTTTCTTCCGTAATTGAATCTAAATATTGAAGCTCCCGCTGGCTTTGGCGCCGGCTTTCTCGATTTCTCGTCTTTTTCTTCTTTTGGCCGACCAAACTTCGGCGAAAAACTTTCGAGACACGACGCCTCGTGTCGCTGCGGAATATCGTTTAAAGCCTCGCCGAAATTACGAGACCATCTCGCGTTAAAGAGATGGGTCCTGCGACCAACTTTTACCGCCACTTGTGATTCTGTTTATTATTTTAACATCCTTGATGGGCCGACCCTTTTTTGCTTAAACGAGTAACGAACCCCAGTTCGTTTGCGACCCTTAGCTCGTTGTTTTGTTTGAATGTTGCATTATTAATCAGCAAATTAATCTATAATGAAATTCTGATTTACATACATTTTATTTAAATCAGTTATATAAAACATTTTATATTATCATTACATAAATTATGTAATAATTTATTATTATTAATAAATTATTACACAATTTATTAATAGTAATATTAATAAAATATGTAATTACATTGATGAAATATGTAATATTGTTTATTATTATTACATAAATTATGCAACACAATGAGGAAATTATACACCATTAAATTATACATAATTGTTTGATATTTTTTTAGTATCTCTAACTTATAGGTTTTTATCCAACTCATAGGATATATGTTTTCCATTTTTTATTATAGTTTATAACAGGCGTTGAATAGAGATTATCTACATAATAGCGTTTTTATAAATCGAATACTACTTTCTAACCCGTTTTAAACAGAGTTCAAACTCTGTTTAAAACGGTGTCATCGACTTTGACAAATTAAACTTCTACTATTGATTATTGCTGCAAGAAAATCCACCGAACGTAAAATACTTATAATGTCGATACATATTGAAACAAAGCCAACAATTTCGCATTCGTTTCGTGTAGTATTTTGTCTTTGGGCACGTCTCAAAATAAGGCAAACTCTTCTACTTTGTTTTGATTTCTGTGTTGCAGGAGCAACGATCACGTTCATATTAAAAATGTAACATCTTATCGAACATCCCATAATAAAACGCAATCTTTATGATGTGTTAAATAGAACTTTTAGTACCTTCCTATCCCCCAGTAAATTGTTTGATCGATGATTTGATGATATATTGTTTATAGTATAAACAATAAACAATATATCATCAACTCACTGAAAATATATACACGTAATGTTTTCCTAATATATAGTTAACATAAGAAAAATGAAACATATATGGCCCACATATGAACAATACAAAATCAAGAAATATAAGACATATGGGCCATATGTGTTTCATTTTTACTAAGGTAATTCAAAATGTTCTTAGTAATTATTTATCTTATAAAACATTGTTTAATTTAAACAAAATTTAATTTTTATTTATAATGTTAGTCTAAAGTTATAATGTTACTTACGATACTATTTTTGTTTAATTGCACTGTAAACCCGAAAGTTAAAATTACATACGGTATGTTATGTAATTCCAAAACCGGAATACACAAAATATTGTAATTTTACACAACACGTGTAAAATAGTACATTACACCACTAGGGAGGGAATTTCGTATTTCGAAACGAGTGAACTTCCGGAACGAGGCGAAGC
>JABFPB010002829.1:0-18813 GCA_022817645.1 Ceratoteleas bidentatus | reverse complement strand
TTATATGTATATATCTATTTTATGTATGAATGTCCGTCTAATATATGTATAATATACATCTAGTTCTATCAGGGTTTCATTCTGAGCCAGTTTGTTTACTTCTAAAATGTCAGTTTCACCTAACCACCAACTAATGATTCGCTTCAATCAGTGGTGATGCAATCAAAAAACGAACAATCCGACAACAAAATTAAAATAAGAATTGACCGGTTTACACGCCAACAAAAAACTTCACGAAAATTGTGCTTATTTATCCATGAGACGTAGTTGATATATCCAATAGACATAAAGAAAATTTATATAAAAATGCAAAAGTTTACTTATGAAACTTTAAACGCAAATATCTCAAAATCACAAAAAAGTTACTTAACTGGTTTTTCCTCAAAACTACAGATATAATATACCAGCAATATTTTAGAAATATTTTAGACAATTCTAAAAAATATTTTAAGCATATTTTTTAAGTATGTATATAATATTTTAAAAATATTATTTGCTGATATGGTATTCAATTGAAATTCCTAGATCATAACAATTGTTAATGCAGTATTAGCTTGTTTTTAATAGATCTGGATGTATACTATTCAAAAACACTCAGTTAACGGTTTTCATATTCCTTTCAGTGTCATAATAATCGTCGCTTTGCTGACTTCATCCTAAGTCAACCGAATTACCTTAACCAACTTGTGCTGGACACAATTTGGTAAATCCGAAATGCCATTGCATTGGCATCTCACAATTCCCCTTCGAGTTTCTCTATTGTTTGAAACCTAAATCAATTTGTTCCTCATTTAATATTTTATTTGATTTTAAAGTCTATTTTATTCCTTAATTAGAGACATTTATATTTTGGTGAATTCCACAATATTATACATTATAAAGATTTTATAAAAAAATATCTTATAAGTTGTTTTTCCCGTCGTTTCAACTTCCCTGGTTATAAGGTATATAATTTCAAGATGAAATAGTAAAAAAACATTGTTATTTTGCCCTATGAATAATCATAAATGCCGAGATTTGGTATACATTTTATATGAAATTTTATAGATTGACGGCGGATTTTCCGTTGCATTACCATTTTATCTTTTAAAGTTTAAGCTCTTTAAACCGGAAAATTTAAGTTCTTTAAACCGGGGTTCTGAGTATTTCGGAAGACCGTAATAAAAGTAAGCCAATCTACACGCCTGTTTACGAATTGTTCACGGACACTAACACCTTTCCAGACCTTTTTTTCCGTTTGCGCAGCCTAATGCCCCTCTTTTTGTATGGGACAATTTACCTCCTTTTTCTACAATAACTAGTATTACAGATTTTACTTTCACTTTTTCAATTTCATTTAAAATACATTTTACCGTAAACAATTTACTGTAAAAAATGTATTTTTCATATACATTTTACACTACTTTTTGGGCATGTCTTCAACATAACCCGTTTAAAGGCATAAATCCCCCTTTGGTTTTTAACGTAATTCCTGAATTAAGCGACCTTCATTTTCCGGATTTCCTGAGAGGCAAGTCAGATAATCTTCACAAAATCTGACTTTCTTCTTGTATTCCTAAAATTCGAGAATAATTTTTCTTCTATTTCTATCCATTTTTATTTTTTCTAATCTCATAGGTATAAGGGTGCAAAAAAACTACAACAATTTGTTACTTCTTTGCATAATGGGAATATAAAAAAATGCCTTTCTATTTTGAAAAGTTTTACATCTTTATTTATCAGGCTTATAAAACAGTTATAAAAATAATTATTTACAGTCGTTTTTAATGTAAAAATTCAACTAGCTAATGGATTGGCATGAATGGTCACGGAATTAATCCTTGTTTCAGTTAACGGTTTATAGTTCTTTGGATTCACCGGTAGTTTTTCCAATTGGTCTAATGTATCCAGGCCATCAATTATTCTGTAAGCAAACATTTGTGTCAAAATTTTTTATCAAAATGAATATTGAACCTTGGTAACGTTGGAAATAGTTGAAAATATATTTTCAATATGTTTCCAATATATTTTCAACATATTGACAATATTTTGAAAATATACTGAAAAGCTATTGTTTCTTTTTGCTGGGGATTTTTTTTTTAACATTCACTCTTACTTACTTTCCAAATAATGTATATTTTAAATCTAAATGTGGCTGAGGTCCATAAGTAAAGAAAAACTGACTGCCATTTGTGTTTGGTCCATTATTAGCCATCGAAACAAGGCCTCGAGTATTATGTTTTAATTCCTCTTTGAATTCATCTTCAAATTTTCTGTTCCATATAGAAGTTCCCCCTTTCCCAGTTTGCGTTGGATCCCCCGTTTGCACAATAAAATTTTTTATATTTCGATGGAATGAACATCCATTGTAATAACCACTTGCGCAAAGAGCTAAGAAATTCTGTAATAACATAATATAATTATCAAATGTTATTAATAAATTGTTTATTACAAGCTTGATTAAGATATAACATATTTTTATGTAAATATAGCTTACCTCACATGTTTTGGGACAAGCTTCGCAAAACAATTCAATCTTAATATCACCGACGTCAGTATGCAAAGTTACACTCTGAAAATGCAAAACAAAAATTAATAATAAATATAAAAACACGCTTACAATACATTTTAGAGACGTTCAAAAGTATTCAAATTTTCTGATTGGCTCATTCGGCTAAAAGCTTGACGTTTCAAGCATAACCTACACACAATGTTTGACTTTAATAAATCGTTTTAACTTACCATTATGATTGTTTTATATTAGATGGTATTTATAGATTTGTATCGAAGTTCATCTAAGTTAAGCCGCATCGATATTTTGAAACAATTCTTGAAGTTGCCAAATATCACTTCCTCGACGGTTTAGAGTGTTTCTGCTGTTACTTCAAAGCAAGATCATTGATGGAAGGTTAGGTTTAGTACGCTGTTGGACTTCTTTCAAGTATCTGTCAAATTGTTCATATCTCACTAATAGAGATTTATTCACATTTCATAATTTCAGGTATATAATGGTGGGAATAAATAATTGAAATACATTGTTAAATGTGTAAAATAAAGTAATCAATTTTTTTAAATAAGTTTCGTAAACAATTTTAGGTATTCGTATAAAAAGAGTCGACATTTATTTTTGTATTAACGGAAAAAGTAATATTTTCAGGATTCTTTTTGTTAATCTGTGTGTTATCATTTGTTTATATTATTACTGTTATTGTATTATAATTATGGTGCCTTTCATATTCCGACGATAGATTAATTAATTCCATTAACTAGGCACTTCTTTTCATGAAATTTACGTTCTCATAATTATTATTTTTTTCTGTTTAATATGGCGCCGGAATCGAACTCAACACGGTCAAGGTCATAATTACTAGGCATTGAATGCAATGTCAAAAAATGTCATTTCCCCCTCTCCAAAAATAAAGCAACATTTCAAATGAAATTTTGCATCCCTTCGAACTCTTCCGACCTTGCAAAGTTTAATGACTTTTGGTCACGTGGTCAAAGTGGATCAAACTGGTATTTGTAATAGAGAAAGAACAATAATCAAATGATAAAAAATAAATATGTTTTTCATAATTATTAGAAAAAATTGTGAAATATCTAAAAAATTATTCCAGTGAATTGTTGTTGAATTCAGAAGGGTATTAAACGAAGAACATTCATATAACTATTTCATTCACAAACGTAGTCACGTAATGGAATGCACAGAAAGATGTCACTAGTGGGCTGAGATGTACTACTCAGTTCTCAGTTGTACTGCACCCAATTATGAATTGTGTCTTTTTCAAACAAGCTTTTTCAGGCTCGTTATATTAACTCATTTTAATTGAACGTATTATTTATTCAGCGGATGAAATTAAATACTTTGAAAAAAATGTAAGGAATAGAAACATTGAAAAAACGAATTGAAAAAACGAATTGTTTTAATTACAAATTTTGATCTTATGAATCTTTTACTACACGGTAGTGAAATACCAATTTAGATACCAGAATTATACATTTAATTTTCAATACATCATAAAAACGAAATAAAAATGGCCAAATTGCATATAACTCAAATATCTCAAAAACTTATCTTTGTTTTCTCGTTCTCTGATTTATTTTTCGAATCCAATTTTCTTCCGATTTACTTCATGTTAGGGATATATTATCAGACTATAATAAAGAATTTGGTATGATGAAACATTATGCGAAGTAACTTTATGTACTTGATCTAGTATGTCTGTATATTACATTGTTAGAACATTTCACTTGAAACTAAATCAATAAATGTTCTCACTTTAAGAGAAGATCGTAGTCAATCAACAAATATTTTTTGTTGTATATTTTTTATCCAATCTGCATCAGTAAAATCTTATTTTACTGATGCAGAAAAATAAGATTTTATTTGTTTAAAACTTAAATTTCATAGAATAAAACAATATTTTTAATTTGAAGCCGAAACGTATCGGTTCAGACTGATTAAATAACGCTATTGAAACGGATATAATTTTTGCCTAATATTTGTATCTGTTTCAATCGGTTTCCGTTTATTGGGAATATTCTGCCACATTCAGAGAATGTTTTAAAATCATATTTAATTAGATAATCAGTATTACTCTACAATCATTAGAAAGATCCTAACTCTATGACAAGTGACTTACTGTTTGGCTTTAATGCGCCAAAAGATTACCGCTTGCATCATCAAAAAATCGACCTGGCAAAACTTGTAAGTTTCTAGTGGAAAGCAATAATCAGACAAAATCTATCTGTTGCAAGTTCACAAAAACAAGTGAAACAAATTTGAAGTCGTATTCCAATATTTACTTTTTTATTATTAATCCAATTTCTTTAATTCTTAAATCCAATTATTTCTTCCTACCCCAATAGAACGTTTTAAAAACGTTTCTACAGCCTAAAAACGTTTCTAAAACGTTTTCAAAACCTAAATACGTTTTTAAAACGATATGCTCTATTGGGGTACTAATAACTTGGAGCGTAGATTACGTCACTGTTGAGTTAAATTTAAATGGTTCTGAGTTATATATTCATTAAAACCTACAGAAAATCACTTCGGCCATCACCAATATTGGAAAATAGACAAATTGGTTTGTCCTCTGCATTTCATCATTTAACAAACTCCCTAAAATGTTGCCAAAAATAGTCCTCAGACATTTTTTTTAAAAAGCAACTTTTTTCAAATTCCAATTCGCTCCCCAAAACTAAAAAAAACTCATTCCACCCATCTGGCTTGCTCCCCTCAAACGCCAAAAAACAAAAAGCCAAAAAAACCGCTTCCGCATTCAAAATCCCCGCCAAGTCTTTCTCCGACCAATCAGCGTCACCAGCCAATCGGAGACGGCCGTTCGACGCGTCTCTCCGGGCACGCGCACTGTCCGCATGACGTAATTTCATATTGATCGAGGCAGGCTGAGCAGAGCCGAAGATCGCCATCTTGAACGAGTAGCGAGAAAAGAAAAAGTTTGTGTGTCTCGTCAGACGCAGTGCAATATACTGGAACTGTAATCCGCGTCGATCCGCGCGTTTCCTAGTGTAATTTGGATTTAAATCCGTTTGTGAATTGAAAACCCATTTGGACGGACCAAGGTAAGCGCGTATTTCCGGGCGCAAGCGACGGACAAGCGCGATTCGCTTGTCCTACGTGGAGCCGACAATTCCGTTCCGCCGTTCGCCCCCGAAACGCCGACGGGCCGCGACCTTTTGTTTACGCGTCGGCCGACCGAGATTCCGGGACGCGGCTCGCGCGTTTTCCGTCGCCGCGGTTTCCGCCGACGCGATTCCCCGATTTCGTTGCCGTCGCTGTTCATTTTTCTCGTGTCGCCGTGCGCCATCGACAGGAAAAGTCGGGCCAACGGAAAACTGGGAATGGCGGCGGGCTACGTGCGATCGATTTTTTCGGGCTCCCGTTCCTCGGGTTTTTGTTGTTATTGCCGATGTTTTCGATAATATTGACGTTTCGTGGTCGGCCGACTCGGGAGCAGCTTTTTTTCGGCGTTGGGGGAACGCGGATTGTCAAAACTCGACAACCCTGACTTTCGATTGTTTGATGCCCAAAATGGAACATTGTTTTATTGATTTATAGTCGGAATTGTCCCGTTTTTTCGATTTTAGGGAGGAATGTGAATTAAACAAGTGATTGAGTAGGATTTCCGGGAAATTGTAAAGGTGTTTCTGGAATGTGTGAAAATAACCGACTACTTCTTAGGATTATATAGTGATTGTATATATATGATAATAAACTGTTTAAGGAAAATGAGTGGTAAAAATGTCAGAAATAAGTGGGATTTGAATGAATAAGAAAAGTGGTGTAAACAAGACATTTTTTAATGTATATTCATGAATAATTTTAAAATTTTGTAATACTGTACTAATATTTGAATAATGCTCTAATAATCTTTTATTAATAAATTTTTTATTATCAAAGTGAATCACAAAAAACGTCAATATGGTTGAAGCTTCAGTTTTTCAAAATTGTTTTTTGTTTACTATAACAGATGGAATTGAAAAAAATATCAAGAAATGTTTATAATACGCTCGATAAATTAATTCTTTTCATAATGAATAATTCTTTTCTTCATAATTATTTCTCATTGGACCTTTGTGCAATTCATTCTAAATAAACAATAAAACCAACACTTAATGCAACTGTCAAAACTTCATCAAAGTATATATTAGAATGTATCTTTTATTCTAATAAAAATAAGGAATAAACATAAATCAAATAAATGTTAAACCAGATATCGAGAGGAAACTCTTCCGTGGATTTCGAGTGGATTCCATTATGCAAAGAAGTGGAATGAT
Organism: Ceratoteleas bidentatus; assembly: GCA_022817645.1. Classification (NCBI taxonomy): domain Eukaryota; kingdom Metazoa; phylum Arthropoda; class Insecta; order Hymenoptera; family Scelionidae; genus Ceratoteleas; species Ceratoteleas bidentatus. The sequence continues at coordinate 12,033 of JABFPB010002829.1, read as the reverse complement.
AACTATTTTTACGAGCTGCGGAGATAATTTGAAACCAAGTTTCACTTTGAATTTGTTTATTCAATGGTTTAATTTTAGCTCCTGAACGCTTCTTTTTTGCATTGCTCAACTAAAAGTGGACATTATGTTTGCTTTCCCCCAAATGATGCTGCTGATCGGAAGCCTCAAAGTTTCTTGTACAAGTTGGATAATTTCGTTTGCACAGCGTCTCTGTCATTTCCGTTCCACGCTTTTTTGATAAATTCATAACTGAGTCGCGCTTTTATCTTAAGACGACATTTTACGTTCCTGCTGGGATGTCTCGTTGACGCCATTTGTTTTATTTCTTTAGCTTGGGATAAAGTAAGGATTGGGGAATAGTGATGGTTGATAAAATTCCAATACAATATCCAACAGTCGGAGAAATGTATTATATTTTACAACGAAAAGTGGTTATTTCTTTTGAATTATTACTTTGCATTGTAGATAACAAATTGAATGAAAAATGGAAAATTGTCGTTGCTCAGATAGTTTATTTACATATGATATTCACTTATATAGATTAAAGCAGTTTATAGAAGTACCTTTAAAAAATGACTGAAGCGCCTCTATAACCAAAGATTTGGGCTATCAAATTATTTAAAATGTCTCAAAAATAGTGATTCTTTATAACTGATTTCTTTATACTTGATTAAGATTGAATTAATATAAATTTAAATAAAAGTTACAAAATTATGTTAGAAAAGTAGCGAACGTTTGGATTTTATGGCTCATTAGTTACAGTTTGTTCCACAAAAATGGTGCTGTCGGCGGTGGCTTAATCCATACAAATACTAAGAATATTATTGAGAAATCCCCATTTTTGTTTCAGAAATAGGGTTCGTTCGTTGGGTCTGAGTCGTACTAAATGGTTGCCTGCAGACAGCATGTCTACTCTGTCGGGGATTGTGTCGAAGGGGGAGAAAGGGAAATCGAAATATCAGTCATTAGATATCAATAGTTTGTACCGGGTGAGCAGGGTGAGTATCCCAATTTTGGAATAAATTAGGTCAAATTGAACTAAACACCATTGATTTCTGAGAAAATCAATGGCGATCCAGGTCATTTTTTCAAACAAACTACCTGCCTTTCTATGGCAACTTTAAATTTCTTTTTCTTGAAAATATTGGACAGTAATTCCTCTTTTCTTTTCCTAAAAGTAATATGAATTTGAACTGAATATAAAGATTTAAAACTTGGTAATCTTAATTAAAGTACAAACTTTTTGAAATACATTATAATTATTCTTCTCCAAAAGCTTTTTCAGATTTAAATAAAATAAAACAAAGTATTACAATCAGTCTCATAAGTCAACTTTCTTTTGTCTACTCCATTCTTGTTTGGCATGAGTCACAGGCTGATTCATTAAATCAGATAAAAATACTTGAGATGTGCATTCACGGTTAATAAGAACAAACTTTAATTACAATAATTTCAATAAACGTCTGGGATAAGAAGGAAGAGATTTCATTTGTTAGAAAGCGCATTTTCTGAGGCAAATTTGACTGTGCAGGGAGAATCTTTGGAACAGCACCAACAAAAAAGTACCTTACCACGTAAACATGGAATGCAAAGCTTGGGAAAGGTGCCTTCGGCACGGCGTCCACCAGCTAACTTGCCCAGTCTGAAAAGTGAAACCAGTAGTGGAGATCCAGCAGTCAGTTTAGTTCCAAGTGGTGGAAGCGGTTGGGCTACAACCAAGGATCCTACATCATCAGCTACCAATACAACTACCACAACCCCTTCTGACAACACTGTACTTAATTTTTTTATCATATTAATAATATTAATAATATTAATATTCATATTAATAATATTAATATCTTCAAGAAGAACAATTGGCATCATTAAAACAGCTGGATTTCTGAATAATCTATAGGCTACATTTAAAAAAATCAGATTCGCTCAATTTCTCATTTTTCACAAAATTAGATTCGCTAATTTTGTGAAGTTTAAGTTTCAGTAGAATTTTGGTTACACTTTAATGGGCTGAAAGCTAAATGGTTTAAACTTTGTAAGTTTTACATTTAAACAATTTTAAATAAAACTTTATTAATTTTAGAGTAGAATTTGAAATTCAATTTGTACAGTGTAAGAAACAGCTGTTTTAGAACAAAAACGCCATCTCTGACGAACTTTCAGTACTTTTAAACCAATTTTGTAGAAATTAAAAAAAGGGGTAAAAACGAGTTGGGTAGCAAATAAATTTTTTTTTTATTTTTCTACTGTTTATTTCTACTGATAAATTTGATTCAACAATTTTGTTAATTTATTAGAACAACTCATCCTCGACACAATGCATAACGGGAACAGCACCAGTATCGACGACAACGTCATCGCCTGGACAAGGCACATCACAGTCACATCCATTGGAAACAGGAAACAAATCATCATGGACCGCAATACTGAGCCGACCAGGAGATACAGGTACATTTAAGAAATTCCCTCCAGTATCTGTTGAAATACATTTTTTAAATTCTTTTTTTATTCTTATTCTCAAACTTTTCAACTTAAATTCAAGGTGGACCAGGAAATCAACAACAGTCTCAACAGAACAGGGAAATCAATGCACAATATGGTCCGGGACCGAGCCTACGTCCACAAAGTACATTTTCTTTTCAATCCTGTTTACATTTTTTAATAATATAATTAAATAATTCGATAGAATTTCGCCAGTTTAGACATATTTACTTAGTCAATGATTTCAATGGATACTGCAATTTTAACGGATACCACTGGTTCCAATGATTCCATATTTTATTGAACTGTTAACCGAGCGCGACTCTTTAACATGTATTAACGTCGGCATAATTGGTTGAATTGCCATTTCAGCAGAAGGAAGCTGGATTCAAGGTGGCAGTCGCACTGCGAGCGGAACAGGAAGCGGGGCAGCTGGAGCCGGAAGTGGGAATATTCCGGGGGGCCAGGGCCCCCAGACGGCAGGTACCGGAGCAGAGGGCGCCTCTGGCGGCCGGCAGAACTTGGGCCAGTCGCCCGGCATGGGCTTGGCCCAGGGAGGCCCACAACAGTCCAATCAATCAGCAATTGGCCCCGCTCCCAATATGCATCACTATCGAGGACTCATTCCACAATTTGTACGTTTTTTTTTCTAATTTCGCTGGTCAAATTTATTGGTCAAAATCATTGATTTATATCATTTGATTTAAATTCTTGATTTACATCATTTATTTAAATCATAGATTTACATAATTTAGTTAAAACCATTGGTTTACATAATTTGGTTAATATCATTGATTTACATAATTTAATTTAAATAATTGAATTCACATAGTTTGATTTAAATCATTGATTCACTCAATTGAATTTAAATCATTGATTAAGATGAGTGATTTACTTAATTTGATAAAAAACTTTGATTTTCATAATTTGATTTTAATAACTGATTTACTTAATTTGACTTAAATCATTGATTCACATAATTTGTTTTAAATTATTGATTCACAAAAATTGCCTTAAATCATTGATGTACATTTTTTATTTAAATAATTTGATTCAAATCATTGATTCACATAATTTGATTTAAATAATTGATTCTCACAATTTGCCTTAATCATCGATATACATAATTTGATTTAATCAATTAATTCACATCATTGTTTCATTACCACTCAAAAACACCGAAACACTAAAGAAAATCGATTTCCCCTCACAGATGTGTAGAGGAAATTTTTCAAGCGGCTTCCCGGCGCAAATGCAAACGAATTCCGGATCGGGCGGACCCCGTCCCCGTGTCAATTACTCGTCAGAACGTTTTTCGCCGCCGCAGCGCGGGGAGCGCGATCGTCTGGCCGAAGAGGAGGTCGTTGTCATAACTCGTCCCATCATCAAGGAGGAGGATCTCACGCGCATGGACGACATTTCGCGCGACGCCGGTTGGACCGCGCAGGACGAGATCGACTACAACCAGAAGCTCGCGTTCAGCGACGAAGAGGAGGCGGAACCGGACTCGCAGGCGCAGCAGCAGCCGTCCAAGGAGGAGAAGAAGGACCTCAAGGACGAGAAGAACGAGAAGAGCGCGTTCACGCCGAGGCCCGGCCTGGACGAGCGCGACGACCGCGACAACAAGCAGCGCGACAACCGCGAATCGAAGGAGCCTGCGCAGCCGCAGCCGCAGCCGCCGCAGCAGCAACAGCCACCGCCGGTTCGCTCGTGGAGCCAGGGGCAGGGACCGCGCGACTTCCGCGGACCGCCCGGACAGGCACCCACGTACCCTTCGCCACCACACCCGCAACAACCACCATTGAGATCCAACTATCCTATGAAAGGTTCTTTTTTTGTTATTAACGTGTGGGGATATTATTATTGTTATTTATTTACAAATGTTTAGAGGCATTAAGACGGTACATAGGGAAAAAAGGTCCCAGGAATAAATACAATTGTGTATTTATGCGCGATTTTGACAAGACAAAAAGTTTACAAAAAGCGAAATTATGTGGCTGTCAGCAGACGAAAATATAGAATGCCAACGGATTCGAGAAAACGGCACCTCGCGGGATCGAAAGCAGGGCATTCTGTTACCCAATGCATTAAGGTGTTGCGGTTTATTTGGGAACAAGCCGGGCAAAATTCTTCATCAAAACGGATTCTCGTTGAATTAATATAAATGCTTACTACAAAAAGCAGAGATCAAGCGCACTTGTATGAATATTCTTTTAACACGCAAGCGTAAATCTGGGAATATATAAATTACCAATATGCATATATCCTAGTAAAAAGAAACATAGTAGAAATATATTTCTAATATATTTTCAATATAAAGGGAATATATTGTGGGAATATATTGAGGATATGTTTCTCATTTTACTAGGGTAGAATATGCATATTGTTTATTTTATCGACCAATTTAGCAGACTAATGAATATTTTTTGTTTTATTTTATTTATCATTTCGGCCATTTGTAGCCGGCCCTCTTCAGAAACATATGTAAGTCACACTGTGATTATGTCTTTAGGGGATGAACATCTTATGTCTCTATATAAATATTAATTTAAGACATATAAAAATGTTCATTAGTTTGCTAAATTAGTCGATAAAATAATCAAAATTCTTTTTTTTTTTTTACATAGATATCGTTCACTGTCCTGGCAGACGGGAACTAGCGCTGATTGGTTATCTAAAAATCAAAAATCAAGCAAAGCAACATTCCGAGTTCCGTTAGTTAGGTACAAAATATTGTAGCGAATATTAGGAGAGTCCAGGGTGCCGCAGTCAGGAAAAGGGGAAAATATGGAAAAGAAAAAAATCTTCAACCCAGAAGAATTAACAGTCCTTTTCAGATTGTACAACTGACCATTTGAATTTTTCAAATTGACCGCGTCGTCGTAATGTTTTTCTATTGGTTGTTCCATGTTTCTGACCATTCGGAAAAGAGTGGAAAAAATGAAACGATATCAGAGGTATACAGTATTGGAGGTTCTAGTCTGAGAGAAAATTTCAAATAAAATGGCCCAGAGAATTTCAAGAGAAGTTTAAAAAAATTAATGAAAAATGTACTGTTTTGTTGATAAAATTTAATTAAACGAATTCAAATTTTGTTTAAAAAAAGTCAGGTAAAAAATGATAAACGTCTCTCGAAAACCTGGAAAAGTCAGGGACATTTGTTGTTGAAAATAAATGTTTACCCTGAATCGAATCACTGCTGCAGCTAAATATACATCAGACCCTCTTTTTTTATTGATTCGCTCGTACGGATTGTTTTGAAAGTTCGGTAATTACTTCAGTTTCTCGATTTGATTTTTAACTCGGTAAATTAATTGAGTTAGGATCTTTGGGCTAGGAACCAAATACAATTAATCTCGTTATGAAGTTATTATTTGAAAATGAAATAATGGTACTAAGTATTTTATCATGAAAAACTTGAAACATTTGATTACAAATTGAAACCAATTTTTATCTTCTTTATGAATTGCAAATTCACTGGAAAGTCAGAAATAATTTATTATCATTATATTTTTTTAGATAATATTGAATGATTAATTATGATTAGCATGGCAAATGATAACCAACTGAATCTATTAATGTTGATTAGTACATTTGAAATTTGTGCAACAATCTCAGCAAATAAGAATGAATGGAACCAAATACAAATGATTTAATTTATATTTACTTTAAAATGTCTAATACAATATGTGAAAAAATGATTAAAAAATGGTATTTTAGCATGCAAGAATATACTTCACAGTTATCATTTTATATTGACTTAAACAATGTTTTTCCTTGATTTTAACTTCCCGATTTAAATCAGTTTAAATCGTGTTTGTTTGTCATTGACAATCCTAACACATCCATTTGCAATTTTTCTAAAAAATCTTTCAAACCATTCATATTATCTTATGAAATTTCACCTAACCATTTCATCCACCCGGTCAAGATCTTCTCACTCTACTCAATGCTTCTAAAAAAAAAACATACAATTCAAACTGACAGCGAACTGACACTATAGGTATCCAAAAACAATGGACTATACAGATATACTCCCTATAGAATCCGGATACCAAAGCAAAGGAAAAGACGGCTACCTACGCGATCGGTTACCTACGTGGCAGATACCTATGCGATACCCGACACTAATTAAAACATACTGAATGCATCAGCCATTTTAAAACAATCCCACTACAACACCTATCAATTAAAAACTGCAAACAATCGACGAAGTGCTCTCACAAGTTTAACTCTCTTCAGTAACTACATTTCGATTGCATCTAATCTACATTTCGATTGCAAAAGAAAATTCCGGCAATCAGTTTCGCCAACAGATGGCAACCGAGTCTTTTAAAAAAACCCACCGCACCTCAACCCCCGAAATAACGCGATCGCCTCGGTTCCAGGCGTAGAAGACGAGGAGATCTGGACGCAGCGTCGCAAGGAACAGGGCGAGAAGGTCGCCTCCGCCGTGGTTCGCGCGCGCATGCGCAAGGAGCAAGAAGAAAAGCGTTTCCAGGAGAACGTGAAGCAGGCCGCGGCGAAGAAGCTGCAGGACCTCGAGCAGAAGATCAAGGAGAAGAACAGCCAGAAGGAGGAGGGCAACGGGTCCGGGGCTCCGGCAGGCGGCGAGGAGCGGCCGGCCAAGGGCCCCGGGCTGATGAGCGTGCCGCCCGTGCAGATCCCGGTGCCGGAGTGGGAGCGCGAGCGCGAGAGCCGCGAGCGCTCGCGCACCTGCTCCGAGGGCAAGGAGGACAAGGCGTCGCGCGACCGATCAGCCGGTGAGTTCCGCGGCGAGCGTGGCGCCGCCGCGCCGTTTGGCGGCCGCGACCGCGAAGTGCGGGGCGAGCGCGAGCAGCCCGGATTTTACCGCTCGTTCCAGAGCAACTTGCCGCCGCGCTTCCAAAAGCAACAGCAGCAAGCTGAGCGGGCGGCGGCGGGATACAACCGAGTCTCGCCGAACGCCGAGCGACCCGCAGCCTCGCAACAGCCTCTGCCGTTTTCGCAGCAGTACGACCCGAGTCGATGGGCGCACAGCAATCATTCGCTCTCGTTAGGTAGTTTGAACTGCTTCAACTACTTATCGGAATGCAAACGACGCGATCGGATTGGGCGCTGGCATGGGGGCGTGGCTTGTGGAAATGGAACGATTTTTCGGTTTGGAAGCATTTTGGAATTTGGGTTGAGGTGGTACTGTTGGGACGCGCGGGGGTCGCGAAGTTTGATTATTTATTTGTTTATTTATTTATTTATTTATTTATTTATTTATTTATTTATTTATTTATTTATTTATTTATCCTTATGCAGGATTTTCGTATAAGTATAAATAAAAAAACCCTCAAAAAGTTGGGGTTTTAACGAGGGTTCTGTGGGAGATTTGGGGAATTGTTAGAGGGAGATTTAAGGGAGCGTAGAAGGCCAGATGAGGTTGATGGAACATTTTATTTTACATTTTCCAGCTTTTTCTTGCTTGTTGCTTCTGACACTTGAAATTATTGTTTAAATAAATGATGTTAATAATTCAAAACTGTTTGCTGTATTATGTTTTGGCAAATGACATTTAATATTCATACTGATAAAGGGTTAAGCAAATCCTGTTTCGGACGATAAATTATTGAAAAGTAGAAACAATTTTATAACAAAAAAAATGTTTTTTACATTATGCAATAGCAGATTTCAATTTAAAAGGGAAGACGAAATGTTTTTTAGGGCAATAATTACTGTCGGTTTGCTTTATCTGTGCCATTTTCTGTAGCTGCGAAGATTTCCGCTAGGTTCGCTTGGAAAAAGGAGATCCCAGGTGTGAACTGCATCCTGTATCGAATCGCTGTTGTAGCTATTTTCTCATTCGCCCCATTTTTCTCATTGGTTCACTCATTGGTTTATTTTTAAAGTGCAGTAATCACTTCACTTGCTCGATTTGATTTTCAGTTCGGTGAATTAACTGAATGAGAATGTTGGAATCATTTTAATGGATGAACTGAATAAAATACATCTAATTAGCAGGTATAATTTGAAAATGAAATGATGGGACAAAGATTTTATTATAAACAAGTTGTTTACAAAGAAACCCTCTGCAGAAAATACTTTCAAGATGGACTCTGCATTTTACAAGTGTTTTTTTATTATTATTGTTACAAGATGGCCAATACTACATATCTTTTCTATTAAGATGAAATCAAAAGTAGTATTTAAAATTTAGTTGTGAGTATATGTAGACATTTAAGTAAGGATTCGGATAACATGGTATAATTATACTGTTTAGTTAATGAGTAATTATGACAATTATTTTGGAAAGTCAACAGCTCATTGGTTAAAATTTTCAGTAAATGTTACCGATACAAACAGTTATCTGACAATTGAATACTTGTTAACCGTACTCCCAACTCATTTTCAACTTTTAGAGTACCAAAGTACCACCTTAAACCAAGTTATATACTTATTATGCGACGAAATTTTCCGTTATGCGTTAATTTTGTAAAATTTTGCTATTAATATACGTTTTTTCGTAACAAGATAAGCACAACCAAGATTTGGAACAAGAAAACGATGTTGGAAATTGTTCATACTCAGAGGAAATCAAAGAATAAGCTGGGTTTATAATTTCGGGAAAAGAGGCCGTTTTTTAATTATAATTTATTCCGATCACATTTATCTATATTTAGTGTGATACATGAATAATATAGATATGCACTCAATTTTATTCAACATTTCTTTAATTTTTTATCTTAAAATTTGAATATTTGAATACGGAAAATTTGTTTAACTATGGAAAAAATGGAACTTATTTGAGAAATTAATTTTAACTATCTGTTATACAGCCTGCTTACTCGATTCCTCTTAATTTATTGACATTTGTTTCAAGCGTAATGCAGTCACTTTGAAACATGGACAATTTGATGAAAAGTTCCGATCCAGATGGCATGTTACAGCATGTCAGATCCCAATCTGAATTGGGATCTAAGATGGGGGTGTGGCTTACTGACGAATGACGGACATAAAATGTGTAACTTAAGTTATACACTAAAATTAAATTCTGATTACACAGCAGAAAATCAAATTTTCTTCAATTTCCTGTCTGATTAGCAGGAAATCAATCAATAAACACTAATTTACTTCAGTTTTGAAGTTTATTTTCACCTGAAAACAGACGCTTGCTCTACTTCACACTTCGCCACCAGATGTCACACTGAAACATCTTAGATCCTAAAACGAAATAAAAACTTTGACCAAAACCGCCGAAACAATAATCTGCCTCAATTTCACAATTTTTAATACTTCCTCAAACATTTATACCCTTATTTAAACCTACAGACAACCCGCTCTTTTGGTCAAACTTTTTTTCATTCTGTAGATTCATACATAGATCAATTTAGATATAGACCCTAGCTAGACCCGCGCAATCCATACCCCAATTCGGATCGTAAAATATGCCCATTTCTTGCAGCCAATGCACCGAAACCATCTCACCAGATGCCGCCTCCAGCGCGCCGCAATCGTACGGACTCTGACGTCACCGACGACGACAGGCCGCTCTCCCGGGATCACCGTTACCCGGCGTCCCGCGACCCGCCGCAGTCGAAAGACGACCGCTATCGTCATTCCATGCACCGATCCTCCGCCTACGAGAACCGAAAGTCGGGCGGATACTACGACGACTATCGTTACAAGGATTACGAGTACGACGACAGACACTCGAGCGATTCCTGGGAACGAGATCGCGATCGTGAACGCGATCGCGACGTCCACTACGACAAGTCGGACTCGAGGGACGTGAGGGACAATCGGGACAGAGAGGGACGCGATGCCAATAGAGAAACTCGGGAAACTCGGGATAACAGGGAGAGGGATAACCGAGACAGAGATACTCGGGATAATCGGGATATCCGGGAGAGAGACGTCAGGGACAAGAAGGATTACGACACCTATGCAAAGGTAAATCCTGTACATTTCTGTCTGACCAATCTATTCATTATTAAATTCTAAACATTTTAACGAAAACTACATCATAATCGGATCAAAATTCGTGTACCTTTAACTTTTTAAAGTTATTCCAGCAAAAAAGTTTTCCATATAATCGAGTTCAAACTAAGAAGTTCCCTGTCAAAACTAAAAGTCTTTCGAAAGTATGAAAAACAACACTTTCTACATATTTTGTTAATCCACATTATATCGCACATATCTAAGTATCAGAATATGCAAAAAAAAAAAAACAATTCAAAAAAGTAAATGCTCAAACGTTATCTACCTTCAAAGAGCTGCTCGACCTATATCTAAACCCGACTGATCCAACAACATCTCAATAGTGCCTTCTCAACCCACCAAACTCAACTTTAACCTCCTCGTCACTTCTGTCATATACAATTTTCAACTTATCTGCAATGTACCATTATCACTCTGCCTGTTAATCTTACTGATTCATTATAATGTCACACCTTATGTACAAGCCTGTATCACGAACATCACCAGGACATATCCTGTCTGTTCGTTGAATTAGAAAATAAATAAAAAATTCGTCAAAAAATCGTTTTTTGGCCAAAAAGCAGACGGTCCCCTTAACGGAATTTTACATTACAGACCCCCGCCCCGCAAGACTCCTTCGACGACCGCGAATCGGAGCGCCGTGACTCCGACTCTCGTCGCGCCGAGCCCCCAACAGATAATCGTCGCGACCCGCCACCTCCCAAGGACGACCGCCTCGAACGCGGCGAGCGACCGCAGCGCCCCGACTCGCGCGACAGTCGCACGTCCCGCGACTCGCGCGCCTCTCTGCGCGACGACGACGCGCCGACCGGTTTCCTCAAGTCCGGCTCCTGGGCGAACGACTTCTCCGATTACGAGGAGAAGAAGCGCGAGGCGTTCGTGGAGCGCGACCGCCGCCAGCCGCCCGGACCGGTGACCCGGGACAAACTCGAGGCGGACGAGCTCAAGTCGGAGAAGCGCAACAACCTTACGCAACTAAAACGCGCCGTCGACCAGGAGAAGAAGGACCAGGGCAAGGACGCGGCGCTGGAGCCGAAGAAGGACGACGCCTGGGCCAGACAGAAACTCGAGGCGGAGCGCCCCAGGTCGGAGAAGACGGAAAGCTCGGGGAAAGCCTGGGCGGATGCATCTTCGCCGACGTTCGAGAAAGAGGAGGAGAAGCTGGAGACGATCAAGGACCAGGAGCAGGACGTGGGGGATCTGAAGAGGAGCATGGAGAAGCTGAACATCGAGAAGAGGGAGGACGTCGCTGAGGAGGCCAAGGACGACAAGAAGGAGAAACGCGTCTTTAAGAAGTGAGTGTTTGGAGGGGAAGGAGGTGGAGAGATTACATTTGGTGGTACACTGATTGATAAACATTGGTTAATGATCACTTGGAGGGAGGGGGAAATGGACACTGAGAGGATTCTCTAGAAAGGTCTTTAACTTAGAAAGGCCCTTTAAGGTGATGTTGAATGGCCTGAGCAACTCTGAATCAGCCATTTCACACCAAACGTGATATTTGTACAATAAGTCATAAACTAAATAATAGTTTTGAAAACCGTGAAATCACGAAATTCTTTGTTAAACGAGGAATATTTCTGCAGATTT
>JABFPB010002828.1:0-18813 GCA_022817645.1 Ceratoteleas bidentatus | reverse complement strand
CCCGGCCCGGTGGGGTGGTCCCCCCCCCCCCCCCCCCCCCCCCCCTTTTTTTCGGCCCCCCCCTTTGCCCGGCGGGGGGCGGCCCCGCGGGGGCGCCGGCCCGGCCCCCCCGTCGACCAACCGCCCCGGTCAGCGAACAATCAGACACACGGACCCGATGATGCGAGTGGGGGCTGGCGCGCCGCCAGTGCCCCCTGGACCGAGCGACGCAGCATACACAAGTACACTCATACACACAGATATTACCAACGTGTAATAATTTATTTTTTCACTGGTATAGTCGGAGAATTAATGATGAATATATCTGTAGAGCCTATATATTATAATTCAGATGCACTCACTTTACGGATCCTGCGCGACGCTGCGCCCGCGCGCACGCGGCGCCGTCCGGCGATCCGGTCGAGGGACGACGCGGGTCCGAGTCGTTCGCGAGACTCGTTTTCGGTACGATCTTACATTTTATTTTTATAAATAAATAAACAAGTAGACGTAGCGATGGCGCGATGGTTCACAGACACACACGCCGGCGTAGGTGGCGCTGCTGCGTCCCTTTTTATATTGGCCCCGGCCGTCCGGCCGCCCGGATAGACCCCCCGCCCCCGAAACCCTCGTCTTGCTTTCCTCGCAATGTCTTTACGTATTGTGCGCATGTTGTAACGGTATGATGTAAACGTATACGTAATGTAGCGGTAGGTATACATATAAACGCGCTCCTTTTTTACTTTTGTTACCGACGTTCCACCTACGTTCCACGACCCCCGGGCTCAGCCGGACCCGCGACGGGGCTCAGCCCGCGAGAACCCAGTCGACGACGACCTCTCGGAACCGACTTGCCGAGCCACGCGATCGAGAGCCGCGAGACAAGTACAAACATTGCGATGATTTTTGACGCGATCCCTCGGACCGAGAGCAGCAACGGCCACCTCACGTCGAGTTAATTAGATGATTAACGTTAATAAACGAAGAAGAGGGGAGAAAACGCGACGCGAGCGCCGCGCGCTGGGTGCTAAATGTTTTTTCAGAAGCCGGAAGACACTAGGCCAGCCAGAGTGGCGAACAGGTCATAAGTCAGACTGGACTGACCGTTGTCCCGGGGTGAACCCGCCAGACCCGCTTGCCGAGACTCGAGGCCGAAAGTCCGCGACCTTCCAATGTAAGTCCTACACTCCCGGTCCCCATCCAAAGCGCGTGCCGCGCTTGCAACTTTTTCTAACGCGAGTCCCTGCAAGGGGCCAACACCAAAGCGGTTCGTCGGCCAATCTCTGATTCGGAACGAGACATATCTATTTCCTACAACGAAGCGCGTTCTGTCCCCCGCCCCTCTCCGCTCCTCGAAAGTAGTCACGGGTCTCGGCGGGGGAGCCACCGGCGTTCTTGGCTCACCCTGGTCCACTGACACGAGGGTTCAACGAGGCGCATTGGTATAGGAGGGACGCAGTACCCCTTAGTAATATCTAAACTTAATTGTAACTATTAAAGATACGTACGACTGTGGTAGCTATGCTAGTACCTGTTATTGTTAAAGAGAACGGAAGATTACGCGGGCATCGAACGGCCGAACGGCTCGCACGAGTTGCGCCGCCAGGTGGCGCCAGCCCCGACCCGGACGGCGCTGGAAACTCACTTTTGTACAAGGCCGCGCGCGCCACCTGCGGCCCCGCCCCGCGAACAAGCAGTACCTGAGACTAAGCGCGGATTTTCTTCATTTTGTGAGTTTGGGTACTTGGGGCGTCGCGGGTGGCGCCACCAGCAGCGTCGTCCCGTCGACGGGCAGACAGAGGTCTGTGTGAGAGGAAGAAAGAAAGCGAGCGAAAGGGACGGAGCGAGAGGGAGAGAGCGAGAGAAAAATATTTACTGTAAAAAGGCTCGGGAAGTGGCAATTACGCGCGAATCAAATGGATCTCAGCCCGAAAAAGGCTTTGCGGAGAATCAAACACGTTGACGTGAAGGGGACGACAAGTGCCGGAGACTTAGAAGCGCTTTGACGGAAGGAGGCAGGCAGGCGCGGGAGGGAGTGAGCGCGAGAGGGCACAGGAATGCCACGAATGTCACCAAGTATGCAAACGTGCGAGCGATTCAATAATCGATACGGAGCGAGGAGAGAAAAAAGCAAGGAGTATAACGCTGAGATAACGCAAAAACCTATAGTATTATACGTTTACTGTAAACGATCGTATAAAAGAGGAACACAGTCACACACACACACTTTATAAGCGAAAGAATTAAGCATAGTTTTCCATACCCTCTACTGGATGTATTTGTTAAAGGGACTTTTTAAGCTAACAACAAGCCGCAACAGATTTAAACAAACAAAAAACAACTATATATAAAGTATTTAAAAAATGAAAAAAAAAACAAAAAAATATACATGCATACACAAGAAGAACAAGTCGGTACTCTGTCTTTAAATATCAAGTGTCTATAATTAGCGATCGATATTGTCTACATAAATGAAATATGAGAAAAACAGTGGTAACGTTATACGATATAATATTTAGTCGTAAAGAGGAAAACTGCAGACACACCGCGCGACGAATGGCCCTCGCGCATCTACGGGAAATATCACCTCAAACGGGCCCTCTTGATTCCTTTTAAGTTTTGCGCCGCCGCCACTCGGCCGATCGTTTATTTTCGTCGGCACAATGCGCCCGCGGGCGCGCTCCGGCGCGGGTCGAGTCAGAAATAAATTTTTGGCAAGTATTAGATTAAGGATTTCGGGGGTACCTTTTTTGGCGACCACGCCGCGGGAACGAACGTTGCGTAACTCTAGTCAGATTCGATTCGGACGGCACCGCTCGGATGATATTCCTCTTGGACCGAGTCATTCTCGTCGAGGCAATTGTAGCAACACCAGCAGACGATCACGATCATGTGGCATTCAATGCGCTCGAAATATTTCCGGTGCGCGCCTTCGGATGACGCAAACCGCGCAGCGCCATCTGCACGGCCTGTCCAGAACATTGGAACAGATCTTGGATTGGACAAATCATCGAAAAGAAACCGAAAACACCCTTCGAAGGAAGTTCCCAAGTCGACATCGCACGGAGACACCTGGAATCGCGACTCGCGGCGGCGAGAGGGCGCTGTCGGCGCTGAGCAAGCGTCGGGCCGAGACTTTGCGTCGATCGGCGCGCCGAGACTCTCCGAATGTTGTCGCGACGAACTTTTGTACCGTTTTTTATCGCCCGTTCACTGTAAATACTGTATATTTTTATATTTTTGTAAAATTCTATCTAGACCTAGCGTTTAATGGTCCCGCGACCTCGGATCTTGTGTTCCGCGTCTCTTTTCGTTCGGCCAGCCTCCCCTGTCTCATCGAACCTCCCTGGCAATTCTAGTCCAACTCGTGTGATTGCTTTTGACGCGTCCAGCGCCAAAATTGTTAAGTTTGCGTGATTATTCCACGGTTCTTCTTGTTAGTGTCTCGGCGCGTGGCAAATCAGCCCACCCAGCAGGCCCGCCGGAAGTCTCATTTCACGCGCCCATTCTCTCGATCGCGCACTTTTGTATGATTTGCATTGTAGCGATTTAAGGTCCCGCCTCTCATAATATGAACATTAATTGAAACAGTCTCGCGGCCTGCAAGGGTCCGAACGCCGCGAATGTCTCGAATCACGTTCCGCCATAGTGGCGGAAGTGGCCCGACGCCGCTCTCCTTTTTCATGACATTTATACAATAAAACCTTGAGGACACAAATTGTACATTACTTCCTAGTCGGCGGACTCTGGAGGAATGCGCCGCGCCGCAGACAAATGTTATCTGAAGTGCGTTACTTGAAAGCCACATGCACACAAACAGACTAAGGCGAGACGTGCTGCGAGGCACGTGGAAAAAGGGCAGAGGCGAAGTGAGAGGAAACGAGCACGGAAAAGGAATATGAGGTGGAAGGAAACGCAAGACGGAAGCTGTAGGAGAGAAGACAAGGGAAAGACAGAAGCTAGGATAACACGATCCAACTATCGATTACTATATACCGTGTAACAAAAAGATGATGATTAGATTTGTAATTAATTATATATACATATATACATATATTTTTCAATACTTTAACTACTTGCTGTATGTAAAACTATACATAACTATATATATTATATACATATATTATGTATACATATACCACACAGCGCGGTACTTTCGAATATAGCGAAGATATATATAAATATATATAGAACTATAAATATGAGGCAAGGAAATTAGGTGGCGCGCCCCGC
The DNA here is from genome assembly GCA_022817645.1 of Ceratoteleas bidentatus. Lineage (NCBI taxonomy): Eukaryota > Metazoa > Arthropoda > Insecta > Hymenoptera > Scelionidae > Ceratoteleas > Ceratoteleas bidentatus. The sequence continues at coordinate 14,601 of JABFPB010002828.1, read as the reverse complement.
CCGGCCAGGAGGACGCGCTAGTCGTGTCCGCTTCGCGGGACGTCGCGCGACCCCACGCCGCGACACTGAAGGAACTTTTTTCTACCGTATCCAAGTCGCCCTCGGTGTGTCGCGAAGCCCCCCTCCTCCCCCTGAACCACCCGCTAATCCATCGCAACGAATCGCGTCCTACCCCAACTCTGCCATCGAAATGAACTATGCACCGACCAGCCCTATATAACTACCCTAATAGACACGAAAGGTAGAATCTACGTAGATTCCACGTGGATTAACATTTAAACGGGGAATCAACGTGGATTCAGCGTGGATTCCACGGAGTTTGGGATCTTTGTCTATTAGGGTACATATAAATCTATATAGATACACAGGACACGTGCGTACCTCATTTCGACACTGTCCCCGCTTGGCAGCGACACATTTCTGTTCGAATGCGCGAATTCTAGTCAATGTTCGGAATGTCTTCGATGCGAGCACACAACGTCGGCCGACATGCGGCAAACTGGCTCGGGCGAGACAGCAGGTCTTGGGAAATTCGCGTGTGGCCTCGGTCGCGGTGTCTAGCGCCATCTGCAGGCGCGAGACGGCGATTCTTGGGATCGCGGCGATGGGCTCGAAACAAATTGTCGTAAACTTTGTGTTCCCCCGGCCCTTGTCCCGGATCTTTGTACCGTCGCGTGTGTGTGAAACAAAAGACAGGGATTTAGGGATGAAAGTGTGTCTGTGTGCTGGGATATGACCGTGTGGGTGTGAGAGTGGTGTTCCTGGCGAGAGAGATAGTGAGACGGGATGAACGACGGGAACGTGAAATCCTGCGAGCATCGTTTGTCCTAACTATACATATTATAAATATCTGATGATTACGATTATGATTACTGCATATAGACCGATGTATATTGCGTGTGTGAACTTTAATACGATTCGGTCGGTTTCGTCATATAATGTTTGCTCTTCTTTTGTAATTTTGTATGCCGAGATCCGGGGCTACGCGCGCGTATACCACATTCGCGTACGAGTGCGCGGATGGAAGTATCCACGCGCGTACGTACGGTTACACTACTTTATGTAACGTGTTACGTATTTTTTCTGTTGGCTTTAGATTTTGTTCCTTTATTTTTGTATGGCGATATGATACCTGTTACTATACCGCTGCTACTACTTACTATATTATTATTATGATTATGATTATTATTACTATTATTATTATTATTATTATTATTATTATTATTATTGTCATCATTATATTATGATTATTATGAATTATTATTATTATTATTACATTATGTTATTATATTATAATTATTATCACTATCATTATTATTATATTACTCTGCGAAAAGATATTTGTAAAAAAGAACTTTATCTTTAGTCTTAAGGATTTTTCATATAGTTTGTTATTGTTGTTTTGTATGATTTTTGATTACCCGAATTTAAGAAGAAAACCCACGAAACAAAGAAAAACACGCAAAATGATTACGCAAAAAAAGAACGACCTTTGCGAGCGCAGCGACGCGATACTACACATAATATATATTTTTGTTAACAATACAAGTGATTTGATAATTACACCACAGCGTTTTTTATTTGGTTATTCAGTTCATCCGTTACGCGCGACGGAACGCTTGGCGTCGCAGCCGCGCCTTTCGCCGCGCTCAGGATCGCTGCCCCGCGGACCCAAGCACAACCCATTTTTCACGCGTAAACGACAAACGAATGCGTCGGCAGATGCGAAAACTATAACCGGCACGTGAGTCAGCGATCCCGTCGCCAATGTCACCCCCGGCGAAATCCGTTTCTTCTTCAGTTTTCCGGTTTCGGGAAACGCGCGATACGCTTCTCACAATGGGATCGGACGTCGGCCAAATATCTCCAGTAATCGTGCGCGCGACCAGACGACTGGTGTATCATTTTTGTAAATTATTTTTTGTATTTTTATATGTCCATGATCCACGACTGACACGTTCGGGGAGTTCCGCTTTCTATCCTTAGAAGCTCATTTGGAGTCTGTTTCGTGAACGATTGGAACGGTGAAACAAAGCAAGATGGGTTTGCCACAACGACGACAGTCGTTTGGTCCAAAACCCGGGACATGGGCCGAATTAAAAAAATTGGGCCGGTTCGCGCGGTTCTCTCCTAAGTTGTGGTATATGCTAGTCTTCGATCGGCTGACACAGTAGGTATCGTTCTGTATAACTAACCAAGCTAAAGAACTAACGTGACCCGACTTGCATATACTAACCCGAACATTTTTTCTCGCGTGCAAATCTGCGCGCAACTTGCGAGCAGTCAGTGCGAGGAACCTCATTGGTCGAAAGCGAGACTAGTCGCAAGTCGCGCCGGGAGAGTTCACCTCTACGTCAGCAATAAGCAGTGGATTACGCGGGTAGCAGAACGACAACTATTTTCCCATTGTCTTGAAATTGGGCGGGGATCTTGTGTTTCGCGTAGTGTTGTGCACCGGAAGCAGAGGCACGGTCAATTGAACGCACCCGATCGGGCAAGTTGAAACACCGTGACGCGCGAGATTCGAACCATGAAAGTAAATCGAACGAAAGCGCAGATATTTTTTATAAGCTCACCCAATCACTCCGACAGTAACTTACATACACGCAAGTACACACACTCTCACACATACACACCACATACAGACACGAATTGCTGTCGCGCGACGAATTATTTTGTATAAAGGACAAATTCTCATTGACCAAGTCGAAGGACAAATGTTCAGGGATGAAGATCCGCAGGCGACCCCGATTCGAGAGACCCGAGAGGCCCGCAGTACAAATTACGTCGAACAGTCGCAGTTTTATCCCTGGGCGGACTTGTCAATTGATCGCGAGCACAACATTACTAGCGTAAAAATCAGAGGCCTTTCTACGACAGGACAGTCCCACTTTGCTGTGCCATTAGACACCCGGTCGAGACGACCCGGAAGGTTTCAGGAACAGTTTCGTCTATGTGCGTGTATATGTGTGTGCGTGTACGATGCAAGTGTGTCCCGAACGAGAAGTTGACTTCGCGCATCGATTAACGGCCACGATCGTACACTGAGAAAACGCCCAAACGGTCATATGCAGAACACAATATTTCATTGGCTAAAGTCAATTTCATACGAAGGGCGCAAAGTACTTTTGTTTTAAATTAATTTTTTAATTATCTATATGTACGAAAACGAATCTATTTTCTGCCCTAGGGCGGAAAAGAGTGAAAAAATGTACTGTGGGCGAAAAACCTCATTTTGCGCCCTAAGGTCTTTTTTTGCCCGTTTTGCGCCAAATGGTCGAAAGTAACCACTTTGCGCCCGTTATACATGCACGAAAAGTTCATTTTGCGCATTTTTGTGTTTTTACTGAGCTTGCAATAGTAAAGCATTAATCTTTTTACAAAAGTTGTCGCAGTTACGACATATATCGTTCTTCTTCCAAGATTGTTTGCTCATCGTACGATCAAATAGTCCAAACTTGTCTCTGCCATGTGCTTTTCTCAGTCTACCTTCAGGCGATCGTCGAGAACGACGCTTGAGTTGTTAGTCTCTTTTTCGCATGTGGACGAGGGTGGCGCCGACGACACGTTGACCGCTGAATCGAGCCCCATCTCACGCCAAAATTGACCGAGCGTCGCCCGGATCTTACAGCGACCTAATTTCGAGTTGCCTCTCCCGCTTGGAGAGGCAATGTTCCGTTTCGCAAATGTTTTCGCCGCGAACCCGAAATTGTGGGTAGCCTCGTCGGGGTAGCAAATCGGGCGACGCTCGCGGAGCCAACCCGGGCCGATTCGGCGGGGCAGCGAACGCGTCGAGGGCAGGGCGCCTGGTATTAGTACACAATTAGTTTCTCAATTGGCGGCGCCCAAATAGTTGTTGGAATTTTGTAGGCTAGGTGATAATCCCGCATAGTTTGTGAATGTTATTTATCGCGTTAATTGGCTCGAATTCCGATACTCGTAGTCCAAAGGGTAACTATCCGCGGTCCGGGGCTGGTCCCGGCGGTGACGTCGCCCGGCCGGCAAACTGTGTCAAACTTGCGCGATCAATTCCCCCACCCTGCATGCCCCATCCCGTTTTTAATCAAAACGAAACGCCGCAGTTCCTACGAGACGAGCCGACGCCGGCGACCGCCGCGCGGCGCAGCCCCGGCGCGCGCCATTCTCCGTAGCTAATCGTTTGGCGATTGAAAATCGTGGGGCGTCAACTTGTGATTCGTTTCCCAGCAAGTGTTTCGAGTTGTCTTTAGGCTAGACGTTTAGTGTCGACGAATTACGCTAACGTGTGAAAACGTAACCTGGTGCAAACCTCTACATTTTGTATACCGCCATTGTATATGTAAAGATCGGACATTTTACAACGTATAAGCATGTCATTTTTATGTGATGTCAAAGGTTTATAAAAGTATCGTCACTTCGATGGTTACAATTAGTCGAATTGCGCAAAGGTCCGCGGCAAAGCACGCCGGGCAGATTATGGGTTTGGGTTTCGATGGATTACATACTGGAAATGGAAAATGGAATTTTTTATTGTTTGAGATAATTAACTCATTGTCTTGGTAGGAGTGATTAGAGTATTTATTTATTTCAAAGGCTTTCTTTCGAGGAGTGTCGTCTTTATAAGTCTTGGATCGATTTTTTTAAATCTAATTAATTAGATATTACAGTTTCGAATCTTTTAATTGCGTTTTGAATTTGAATTGAGTCGTTTGTATTGAATTGATTGAATACAATTGATTGCAAAGACATTCTTCCTTAAGGATATTTGTCAGTTTGAAGAAGTTCCACTTTTTAGCCTTTAATTTAATTCAGAATAGCAAAAATGTGTGGAAGTATTATATTTATTACATATAATATTTACAAGTTTACAAAATGATAAAAAAAATTGTTTTGATTTCATGCAAGGTTCACTGCATGATGTGGAATTGTGTAATATTCCTCCTACACCTCGAAATTATCCTGCAACAATACGAAGGCAATTATTAATTAACTACAGCTTAATCAACAATTACAAAATAATACAACCATCTGCCAAATTCGATTCCATCTGATCCACCCCTTATTAAACATTTCCCGACCTCTCTCTTCCTACTAGAAATTCGGTCACATTTCCTGCACGATCCTGGAAAGTTCCACACCTTGAAAATGTGACCCAATTTCCAGGATACTCAAAGCCCTCACCTCCCTTAATATTCTCATTTAAACCAAATCCCACCCCAGCTTCCAATCATCAGAATCAATAATTTTATCCAATCAACCGCATTTCTTCCGCGACCTCAATTCAACCTCTAGAACCTCGTCTTCCTCCAAAAACCCCTCCAACAGCCTCCCTGATGGACTCCGACCTAAAATTGGCCTCAATTTCCAATCCAGAGATTTCAGAAGAATTCTACTATCCTCGTGTGTAATCCAGCGAAATGGCCGAATCTTTGACTGGGCAACTGGCGCGCACTGGCTGTGAGGCCAGAATCGTTTTTGTCCGGGCGCCTGGCCCGCGCCTGCTTTGACCCGGGCGGACCGGCGCGGGAGTCGGGAAAGGGCAGCGTTGGCAGGGCGAGCGGCCGAGGCGGCGCTGGTGCGCCGGCTTCGGGCTCGCCGTTGCATTGTAATGTGTTCCAAATCACGGCATCGAGCGTGGCCGACGGGAAGAGCGCGGCTCCGCGTAATTTTGTACGGCGTCGCGGCGGCCTCGCCGATCGATCGGCGGGCCGTTCGCGATTGCGCGGATATCGGCGGCGGCCGCGCGCGGTTTCTCTGTTCCTTTGCTCGCGCGCGCCGCTCGTCCGCAAAAACGCCACGACGATTTCCACGTACTTGCAGATGTTCGCCTCGGGCTTTACGGGCAGGTACGGCTGCGTACGTGCCGCGTAAACGGGGCAGACGTGACGCCAAGTGTGAGAGGACAAGTGAGAGAGAGAGAGAGTATCGAATATCATAAAGTCATTATTCTTTGTTACTTCTTTATAATTAAAACAATAAAAAAGCTATTGAATACAAATCTACCACAGAACTCATTATTCGCGGTTGCGGACACAGCGCCATCTCGCGGCATACCGGACCCTGTAGGCGGTAGCTGCAGCTTGCATCACGCTTTTTCACCAATCATCACGCTTTACGTTGCGTTTTGTTTCGTTTTTGCACGATCATCCATGGGGTAATTGTGTGGTTTTGGGATTTGATTTGGCAACACTGCAAAAACGACGTGTTTTATAAGTGTTTTAAAGTAACGGCTAAACTCTATATAGGTTATATTGCATAGGTATATGGTAAAACACATATACCCATATAGACATTGAACATGGCATCCACGTGGATTCTTCGTGGAGGAATATTCGGACATAGTTTCCACATAGATTCCACGTCGAATCTACGTGTTTTAGAGGTGTGTCTGTTAGGGTAAGTGTTTTACGAAGAAATGTTTTAAATTAAAAGAGTTTAAGCGTTTTACATAAGATTTAACATGGAAGCATGTAAAACGCATTAAAGGGTTTTAAAATCGAGGTCAAATGTGTTTTAAAATAAAACACTTGTTTTTACAGTGTATGTGTTTGAATCGTTGTCAATCGAAGGAGAAGGAGGAAGATCAGGAATGCGGAGCTGAGGAATCCGGAAGGTTGGGAAAAGGAATTGGGTAGTATTTATTTTGAAATGAAGGTGTGATATGAAGGGTGGCCAATTCCTGTTATTAGGAATTGGCCAGCAAACGCAAGCAAATTGAAAGCAGTAGAAATGTCTTCATTTGTATTGGCCTTTTTCAATAACCTAATACTTCAAGTCTTTCAGTTGTGACCGATTCAGATGTATTTGGTGAGTTTGACGTTTATTGTATCACTCTGAACCAATACTCGCTGTTTGAGAAAGTGAATGTTATCGATTTAAACCGAGAACCTTACTTCAGAAAATTGTATCGGTTTAAACCAATACCTTTTAAGATGCTAACAATAATTTTGTTCAATAAAATGTCGATGCGTTTAAAAATAAATATTATCACACCTTGGACTGATAAGTATTCAATTTGAAATAACATTGCTGTTGCCGAAGAATAAGATTAATTTGTTTAAACTGAATTTAACGAAGTTAAAGTATATGTTCAGTTTGAATCAGTTAAGAAACACTATTTAAACCAATATAAACTATGATTTTTGCTTGATTTTTATGTCGAATTCAATCTGTTTTCGTTTGCTGTGTGGAATAGGTTTCAAAAATGGCGCACATCTCCAAAATGAAAGGTTAATTCAAAACGAATATGACTAATCTTTTTTAGTCATCGCCATACTATGTTAAACATACAAACATATCGTTTCAGAGTCCGCAGAAATTACGTATACGCCATGATAACATTTACATTTTGATTCGATTTAATTCTACACAGACGGATAATTCACCTGCTCCACAAATTAAATTGTATATTCAATGGCCGTTAATCAACCGTTTTACGGAAACTCTAAACAATATTTTTAACACACCAAACCAATGTTGCAACATTAATTAATTATTTCCAGCAACAATGAAAACCTTCTCAACTGAACTAATTCTGCATTCAGCTACCAATGACGAACTCTGCAAAAAATATTGAATAGAATATTTTCTATTCCTCAGAAATTCGTTTTTATTCCCAACGAAAAATTCAGATTCAGTATTCAAAACAATTCAAAACAATAAAAAAGTTCCAACTCTTTTCTATCCTTTTCTATTAAACATTTTCTGCAGGAAACCGCCTTTGGAACAGTTTCCAAAACGCAGATCCGCATTTAATCCTTTAAAATGCATCCGCCATTGTCTTACATTGTTCCGACGTAGTTATCACTCATTTTCCACGTGAATCCCGGCCTCGCTGCACCTCCATTTATTTCCCCCGTTGGCCGTTTCGCGCGCCTCAATTGCATCAGCGTTAATTTGCACGCCGATGCACACGCCGCCGAGCTTTGCGCAGCATTACAACTACGTCACACTATTTCGTGCGGCGATCGCGTTACGAAGAATTGAGATACAGCAGAGTGTCGAATGTCAGAGTCATGACCGCAAAGCGTAGCAATAGATTCGACTTATCACACGATACCGTGGTATCGGCGTTACTTAACGGCGACAGGGACACGCCCACCGATCCATTATTCAGCACCATCATCCAAGATTTGTTTTCGGACCTCTGGATCCAATCACAAGTTGACCGATGTTCCTGCGGCGCCGTCGAAACTGGATCGTTAAATCGAACTCGCTCGCGATTGGTCCATCCCGCTCGCCGATTCGCCGGACGACTCGGTTCGACACAAGGAACCGTTAATTTTTAAGGGCCTCCGTTGCTTAGCCGCTAACTGCGCGTGCGAAGCGATTGTAAATCTATTGTCGTTTGTTCGCCGGAGAACCGATTGTTTGCGAGTTAGGAATTCGCAGTGTCCGAATAATTGTTTGTTCTTTGGAGCGTAATTGATTTTGGGCTGCCGAGCAGACGATTCGCAAGTAATATTTTGTGATTGTGTGCGGCGTTGAAATGTGTGTCACGCTGATTGCGTTAACGAGGATTTGATCGAATGCAACGTCAAAGGGAATCATTGGACACGAAACAGATAGGTGATGCAGGTCACGAGGATAAATATCCTCGTGACGAGACAATGGTCAAAGGGCCCGAAAGTGTCTTTTTTCCAACCTGCATAAAAGATGAACTTTTTGTGCCTGCGAATCGGGCGCAAAGTGGTTCTTTTCCGCCCTCTGGGAAAGGACAAATTTGCTCCATGTAGATACTCAAAAAGTTCATTTTTTATATAGGTAAGACAAAAATTATCGTTCGATTGATAATGCGCAGGAATTAAAAGGGGGATGTTTTATGAGGAGTGAATTATCGTTTAATTGTTGATCTTGGTCTTGAGAAGAACGGAGATGAAGAGTTTTTCTTCGATTCTTCACTTTCAAAGTTTAGCAGCAGTTATCTTACGATATGTTATTAAACCTACTCTCCAAATTTCAATAAGCTTATTGAAAACTCGTCCACTGAAAAGTGTCCACTTTATAAGTGAATATTCACTTATTTTGAATGTATATATACCCTGAATAAGTGGATATTTTTTCATTCATTGAAATTTAGAGAGTAAGAACCAAAAGACACTTATATAATTACGTTAGATTGGAACAAATATTTATCCAAGCTTGCGAGGAGTCTGCCGACTATCGGTGTTTTCTCGCAAGTTCACAGTTATCTCCACAATTTGCTTCCGCCCGTTTGTCAAAGCTCGAAAATAATGCAGCAGAATTCGCGCGGGAAATTAATTGCCCATCGACCTAAATCCGACGAGCTTCCACGGCGAAAAGTGCGCGTTCAATTAAGAAACCGATAATTTTGTAGTGGCACGAACCGGTGACAAAACAAGCCTCGCTCGAAGCGTGTCAGACAAGGTCAGGCGAGCGCGGCGCCTGTGCACACACAGGGCATAAGTAATGACAGGACATTATTTTAAAACGCGAGCGCTCTGTGGCCCTATTCTTATTATGTTTGCTCTCACACACACAACGAGTGCGAGGCTTTATTAACGTGCTCGGGACAATGCGAGCGGGCAGATTTACTGGCGCCGAGTCAATTTCCATTTTACGATCGAACGACGAAAAAAGCGCAAACACGTAAAAAGCACGCCAAAAAGTTGCGACGGCGAAATCGCGAGGAAAAAGTCGGAAGAAGCCTAAACTCTGACGCGCAGACGTTTTCCGGCGGATTTTTCGGACTTCGCCGGAGTTCGGGGCAACTCTTCCGACTCTTTCAGCGACCCCTTCCCCGCGGAAAGCCGCAATTCGGTGTGAACTTAATTGAGCCGAAAAAGCAGCTGAATGGGCTTGTTTATCCGGCAAGAAAGTTTCGGCGCAGAGATTATGCTGAGCGAGACGGACTGCGATTTATATTTTTTATCTGAACAGGAGGAGCGAGCGATCGCGCGAACTGCGCGCTTAGACGATAGGCTATACTACGACTTATATATAATACACGACGATACACGATACGTACACAAATCCGCAGACAAATGGAGAGTTTGCAAAGTCTATTTTATGTCGATATCTAACGAGTGTTGATATTCCATTTTATATTCTAAAGAGTACCCTCGATTCGGCATTGGTCCGGTGACGCAGCGGAGACCCCCCCTTCCGCGGATCTTTTGTAACAATAAACATTGGATACCCAACGTACACACTTCCACTGTACATATACTGTAATTAGGCAGAAGACACGTCGTCTCGGCGGAGAACCGTCGTCCGCAAGTTTTTTCCGCAGCCTCTTAGCTGCATTTATTGGCCGAGTGTTGCCGACTTTAGTCTAGTGCTGCCATCTAACGCGCATCTCCGTTAGGTCACATAGAGGATGAAGGAATCAAATAGAAAAAAGACAAATTGCGACGAAAGTGGCGGATTTGCGGGCTCCGTTCTTCGGCCGAGCGAGGCTGCGCCAAATGTTCACTGTACTTGTTCGATTTTCATAATCAACTGACCGTTACGCCGGTGCCGCCGGCAGCGCCCCCACAGCCGAGCGACCGCCGCGGCGCCGGCGCGTTTTGTATTCCCATTTTTGGAATTTTATTCGGGCATCATTACGGTGTGTCGTTTCGAATTTCAAGACAAGTATTGTATTATTACCAAGTGACAACGCGTGCGTGTAATTACACTTTTAGACAAGCATAAAGAAGATATATCAAAAGGGCGACGCGCTGCACATGAGTGCACCGCGATTGCTTCACGTATGGAAAATGTAGCGTAACTCTATGTTAGATGTTTTAATAAACTGAGCGAATCATTTCCGGTCAGATCCACGCATCGATAGGGAGATTCTTCGGGCTCTTTCGCATACTTCCGGTCGTGAAATTGAGGGAAAAGATAAGCATACAAAACAAGAAACAATCGTTTTACAACAAAAATATTGACTCGAAAACATACCTTTAAAAAGGCAGCTTTTAGACCACAGAACGAAAGATCAAAACGTTTTATAAACGTTTAATAAACGTTTGCGAATGTTTAAATTCAATAAACGTTTTGCGAACGGCTTCAAACGTTTAAAAAATTATTTGTTCTAGTGGAGAAACAACTTTTTCTTCTTAACCCTCTAACGGTAACAGCTCACCCCCTCCACTCACATGCGCTTTGCGCCTTGAAGATGTGAGATTGCTTTTGTCAAATTGTCAAATGAATATATGAATTCATGCGACGCGTACAACTTTTCACACACATACAAAGATGTAAAATGAAGTAACCTCTCTCACAACAATACAACATCGGCGGCATCGCCGTTAGAGAGTTAAAAAGAAAACTGTACATCAGATAGTTTTCTAAACAACAATTATTTCTAAAACAAAAAGAATTATTTATAAATCCATCGGGACGCGGATCTGGTCAATGATGCGTGAATATCACACCACACACTTTCGTAACAGTTGGATCCCGCTCATTAGACTTTTGCCGAACGTCGCGGCGACTCGGCGGACCCCTTTGCAGAGACACTCCCCCATTCCGGGGGCGAATCAGCGTCCCGGAAATCGACCCCATGTACATACTCTAGCGACCCCGTGAGACAAGCGGAAGCCGAACGAACTGCGAACGCGAAGTTATTTTTCTATTTTTTCATCGATTATTACTATTTTTAGCGACACCGCGCGCAGCCCGACGCCGCCGCGGTGTGTAAATAAACGCGTGCCCAATTTCCAGCACCCCCACCCCCTCCGCGCCCCGCCGGCAAAAAAGGTGTCGCGCCCCATCCGCCCCGGTTTCCGCCCAATTCGCAAATCAACGGCGAGCATCAACTCGCGTTCCCGCGGCATCTTCTGGTTTTCGGTGGCCCGGGTGTCGAGCTTTTTTGCGGCGCTCTTTTTGCCGGGCGTTCGTTAAGGGGGTGTTCTCGTGTAGAGGCTCAATTTCGACCTCATTTTCAACAATTTTTGTCGCCACTTAGAAAAAAGATAGAGTAAAAACAAATATACGATAATTTATTTGCCCAACCTTCCTCAATTTTCACATTTTTTCGTACAAAATTAATCAAATTTCTCCCTTCAAAATGGCGGCGAAGAGTGTCGGGTGACATTCTAGCTCGGGAGCTGTAAATCAGAAAAAGATTTCACCATTATTGACTTATAGTATAAGAGTGTGGCTATGGCCGGAACCACCAAAATAGGTATATCTATTGTTTTTACAAAATGGCGGCCATTTTTGTAAAATAGTTAAAAATCAAGGCATATTTTTGTCTTTACACCCCCATAAAATCCTTATTTTGACAAAAGTTCAGTTTTTGTTGGTTCCTGCCATAGCTAGTTATGTTCTCTACAATTTTCCCAAACCGCATTAAAATCGGCCGAGTTTTTGTCAATCGTGACACCCGTCCAAAAGAAGTGATTGTCTTCGCCGCCATTTTGAAGTGATTTTATTAATTTTGTACGAAAAAATGTGAAAAAGGAAGGTTGGGCGAATAAATTCGTATATTTGTTTTTACTGTATCTTTTTTCTACGCGGCGAAAAAAATTGTTGCAAATGAGGTAGGCGGGAACACCCCCTTAAACTGAGTTTGGTCTGCATCCACGGCGGTTTAAAATCCGCGCGCAAAGTGTCGCGCCGCGATTTCCACTCGGGCCGCATTTACGTACACGCGGGCGTTTAACTGAGTTGCCATTTCGTTGATTGGGCTAAGCACTCGCGGGAGAGCGCTCGCCGAGCAAGTAGGTGGGTGAGCGTCGGGCGAGGCCGCTCCCCGCGAGACCGCGACGCGGTACGCTGCAAAGGCATCGCGGGCACACGCACTTGCCGCGGAAAGTCCACTCCACGAGAACAATCAATACAAGCAGAGGGCAATCGATCCCGGGCGCTCGCTTTGGACTAAGTCTTTCAACCGGGGAGTAAGAATGACAAAAGTATCGCATTTCGTGAAAAACATCTGGGGCAAATGGTTGTTTAGCGCACGTGCATGGAAATCCACTATCCCCTGACCTGTGGGACTTTTGGTTAGGTCTTCCTGCAGTTATGATCAAAATATTGGAAAGCGAGGGAGAAGTCGAATTTAAAAAGACTTCGTTCTCAATATAAAATGTTTCTGTTAAAATGGAATAGTTTTATTGCTGGATATTTTGGGGGAAAATTTGATAAAAATCTTGATAGTTTGACACTGTACTATTTGTATTTGCTGTGGTTCTTGTACATTTTTGCGTGAACATAGTGTAATTGTTGAATAAGATCATAAACTGCCATTGCAGCAACTTGAAATTCAGCATCATTTATTATCACAAAAATGAATCAAATTCAAAGTCAGTTAATGTTAAGAATATTAAGAATATTAAAAAAATGATTCAGAGATTAGTTGAAATAATAATCAGTGAAAGCCAACAAATTCATGATACGCTAATGAAGTCATTAAAAATTTCAGCTCATTTTCATATTTGACCCAAAAATCTAGCGACCTCCAAAAGTAAAAAAAATGTTCTCAGAAGACAAAATCTACCTCCCATATTCTTCTTTACTTGTTCTCATTTAACAAAATTCGGTCAACTCTGCACACCAACCATTTCTACAATTACTTAACAATTCACTTTTTTCCAAGCTCAAATCGCCCCTACAAAGTTGAAAGCCATTCTTCCACGAAGCGAGCGAAAACCCGATGGAGGGACGTTCGGGCGACGAGTACCACGTGATCTCCTTACGAAACCAGTGTTGATCCAATGTCGATGTCGTACTACCTTAACACTACCTACGATCTCTCTTTAAACTAATAAGTGTAAAACGTTATAATGTTCGATATCGTATGTCTTCTTTAGCTTTAATAGTGCTTCGAGCGGTGCCCCGGCGCCCTCCCGCTCGCGCGGCCCAGCTTTTCGGATTTGCGCCGACCCCCCTGCGTCCGCCGTTCCCGACAATACACGCGAAGGAAGCTTTCCCCTAACTTAAGTCCCCCACTCTTTCGTCGGAGAAACAACAAACTCTAAGCGAGGATTAAAAACGAGCAAACGCTACTCAACAACAAAACTCAACATCCTAACCTATATCCTACTCTCAGACGTCGATCACTTGTTCCGACGCGATAGCGCCTAATCCCTAAGTTAGCTAGACAATTGCAACGCAAAATGCAAATCGCACGTAGACAATCGGTTCGGCCGTAAAATCGATGTAAATCCGGGCGGCTGAGCCGCCGAATCTTGCGACCAATCGTCCCCATCCGGGCGAGCGGATCGCAAACGCGGAGGGCGCCACCACTGCACAAGTTCGAACAGCGCGGCTACACCTCGTACATGATCTTAGGGGTTAAATTACACTTATTATTAGGCGTACGTTTAAGACCGTAAGGCAGTCGACGAGGACAAGGCGTCACCGGGCGCTTCACGAACAATCAGTCGCTTCGTTATATACGAGTTCGACAAGAACGAAATAACGAGAGAACGCTCCGAAAAAGTGCGGATACGGACGGATCCCTGGGAAAACGAAACATGTGGCAGACATGTGTTTGCAATATTGGACATATACCATCAATATGTCCAATATTCTTCCTGTATATGTTCAATACATTTCTAATATATTTCTGATATATTACTAATTAGGCTCGTCGGGGTGGCGTGCGCGCACCCCCATATCCCAAACAAACGTGGGGTTTTCACCTAAATGGTGTAAAATTTGGGCCAA
>JABFPB010002827.1:0-18828 GCA_022817645.1 Ceratoteleas bidentatus | reverse complement strand
GACACTAAACAGAAAAATGTGTCTAATCGCCATTTTGTATCTTTTCCATTAATGGTAAAACCCATTCTATTCGAAGATACTAAAACATATCTTAAATGTGACTACAAAAGTATCTTCTCTGAAGACACCATTTTTTGCAGTGTAGGGAATGAATTACAAGAATCAAAGATTTCACCAATTGTATGTACAATCATTATTTTACGTTTTAATTGCGTAAATCCAAAAGTCACAAACTCCGTGACAGCAGTCTTGACGAATTGCCTTAAAAATCCACAATCGCGCCGCGATCCGCTGCAACGATTGTTCGCCAGTGCGGCCCGCTGTAAAGATTACGCCACTTTTTCGCCGCTTTATTTCGCGCCTTGTTTCGGTCGTTTCAAATAATCATACCGTCAAATGTAATTTTGCGCGGCGTCGCGTTAACGCGCGTTCGTGCATTTTTCAGCCGGCGGATAATCAGGTTCGCACGGCGCGCTTTTCGCGGCGAAACTTTTTCGACGATCGAACGAGCGCGCGAACGAAAATTCATCCGCCGCTTGTGGAAGCATTACCGAGCCGTCTAGAGGAAGTCACCGCACGCCGCTGAATAAACGGTCAGTGACGCGCGGTAATGGCCGACATCCTAATCCTGGCCCCCTACAGCTTAATGTCGTATACGCTGCGATGATAATGCTGCATGTGCTTTTTGTCATTATGATCTCTATACGGCGTAATGAGCTTAGCGCGTCCAGCGGCGGTCGGGTGTTTGCCGGCGGAGGCCCGGAAAATCGGCGCCGCCGCGTGGCGACGCGACGTTTTTCGCCGGCTAACGAGCGAGGATCTTCCGAGGCCGGGAAAAATGCGCTGAATTAGTAAGCGCGGCTGTGATACGCTTCGCACCGGGTAATCCCGGTGCGGGGCCGTTAAGTGATAGTTTGCGAGGGGAATCGCGGGGAAATGTTTGTTGTGTTTGTCTGGCGTGGGGGCGAAAAATTGTGGTTTTGTCCCACGGGAAAAAATTGGCGAAGATAGTGCAGAAAGGTGTGGTTGGAATGGAAAGAGTTGTGCAGGGGAAGATGGATGGTTGCAACGGGGAGAGGTGGGCTTCATTGGGATTGGTTGAAACAGGTGGAAGAATGGATTAGGTAGGTGTTTTTAAAATTTCATTCAAGACCATATAAGAAAAAGGAATCGTACATGGTGAACTGTGGATTATGCAACCGAAATTTCATAGCATAGCATGAATTTCTATTTCTTTTATAAGAAAGTTCAATAATTATCAAATTCGAATTTTAATCAGTTCTTATGATTTCTTTTTAGATTTAGTATGATATTAAAATTAAGTGTAGACATTTTTTAATTTTAGATTCCTTAAAATCTTCAAAGAATTTTGCATTTTTGAGGGCAGATTCAAAAAGAAAATAGAGACAGATAAAACGAACCCACTCTCAATTCGATAAATTATACTTTTTTTATTTTGTGTAGAAAGTCAAGCTCCGCTTAATTTTAATATCACACTAAGCCTTAAAAGAAATTGTAAGAAATCATAAAAAATCGTACTTGATAATTTTTGAAGTTTCATGAAACTTCATATCAGTCCAGACAAAGAATTGGATAATCATGGGGATGCTATGAAATTTCGGTTGCACAATTCATAGTATTTCATAACAGATTCCTTTTTCTTGTATGATCTTGTATGATATTTTAACGAGAGATGGTTGTGCAATAAAAGTAATGCATTCTTGCTGAAAGATATTTATCTTGGTAGAGTAAATATGCAAACTCCCTTACGGGATTTAATTTTGGAATAATTATATTTGAAAATATTTAACTGAAGCTCTTATGGCGACTGGTTACTTGAGCATGGGAAATGAAACGTAATCAAAACATTCGCTAGTGACAGATATTTTTTACTGCAGAATCAATTTGAAAAATATATTTTCGCTACATTTAAACAGGGGGAAAAGGTGCACGTCAAGAAAAATCACAATAAAATAAACATTGATGAAAAACTGGGCAAAAACAAGGGGTGACGAAGATGGTGATACGGAGGTGGGTGAGTGAAAGAAGTCCTTGAAAGATTGGAAAATTTGATGATCGGTTGATCGGTAAGCGCAGCTTGATTTTTTTAAATTTGTTATTGAGTGCCATTTATAATGTATTTATCAAATAAAAAAATGATATTGATTTTTCTATTTATCTCCAGTTATAGAAAAATAATAATAAATGTTATTTTTTGAGAGTTTTTATGCCGTTTTAGCATACTTAGGTTTATATTCTGCCATAAAACCTTGTTTTTCACGTTTTCTCTAACGTATTTAAATTGTATATGTTTATTAATAGTTTTTGAACTAATACTTACATTTGTTCATAATTATGGCAATATTTGTCACGCTAGTCCCACCAACCTTACACATTTTCATGACCCTTCGATTCGAAATAAAAAAGACTATTCGATTAAAACGATAAAAAAATTCGATATTAAAAAAATAGTATTTCTATACATACCTTTTTTTAAAAACTTGGCTTCAACTATCTCGGCTTCCAGTCAGTAAATGTTCACGAAAATTTCGGCATTCGAAGTGACGGGCGGGAACAATCTTTCGTGAAAATTTCACGAAATTCTGAGCATTTTGATTCAACTATATCACCTTAAACGCGATTGGACGCGCGGACCGGGCGAACACGAGCGCTGCGACATTAATAAAGTATGCACAAAAGCGCGGCCCGATGCGCGGGAATTAATGAAAAATGGCTCGCTTATATAAATCGCCGGGTTCGCGCAAAAAGCGGCCGAACGCAATTTGCGCGCGTACGGGCGCGCGCAAATGTTAACATATTTATTTCCTCGCTGTCAAACGCGGAAAACGCACTTTTGATCGTCATTTATTTATTTATTCATTTATTCAAACGTGTTTACGCGTATCACGGCGGCCGCGCTGCAAAAACAGTGAAAAAATGCCAGCTAATTGGTGTTTTTGAATCGAATTACTGCATTTATATAATGGACCGGGAGTGTCGCGGGCTGCAAATGCGCGCGCTCCCCCTTTCGCAACTCATGCTCACGCTAATCAGATATTTCATAGCTAAAGTACTTTGACAGTGTCGTGCGTCAAGTTAAATGCACGGCATTTCCATCCGGTGTGGATGGAAACGTCGTTCGACACTTCAATCGTCGCGTCTCGCGGCCATGAATAATTGGCCACGTCGCAAATGAATTTGGTGATAACGTTGCAGAAGCGCATTCAATCTGTAGGACGTTCATTTATTCAGCGCCCACCGATGTCGCTTCCATCAACCAAATGGTGTTATAACTTGGCTCGCGGAACAACCAAGATCCGTTACAAAAATTACGCACCCTCGCCAATCCGCCGCCGTAATTGACGATTAATGACAATTATCCCGAGTACGGCGGTTTCGAGCGCAGTTTTCAGGGGATTTGTTCGGGATAACAATTTTGGTTAATATTAACTGGTTTCATTAATTTATTGAAGGATAGATAGAAAAAAATAATGAAATTTTCGTTTACCTAATTTTTCGTTTACGAGAAAATCCAGTACTATGACAACATAAATTACAAGGCCTAAATGATCAGTTAGTATTACGTATATAGTATATACCATTTGAACGATATATCCCTATCAGTGTAATTTGGATATTAAATCCCCAATCACGCTATTAGGCTCAACCCGATCTATTGGATAAACATGGAAATCGAATAAGAGGATCCTTCTAATCTAAACTGAAATTAGATTTTCGTAAGAAGATTCAGCTGACCGAACCGAAGTCCTTTTGGGAGAAGTGAAACATAATATGAAGATATCCGCATAACTTCCTTTATCGTTTTTTTGAGGGAAGTAATATTTGAAGATTGCAATTGCAATAATTCAAAACGATGAATCTTTACTAATATAGACTTTCAATGCTAGGGTTCTTGCGAGGAATCGCTTGTCTTCTTTATACGTAAATCCGACATTGAATAACGCCATATTTCTCGCCTGTAAACGGATGGAAAATAGCACTTGACCTGCCTAGGTAAAATGCTATTTCACAGTCGAAATTGTTACGTATCCGTCCTTCTTGCGCGATACATTATTCCTTCCACTGCTACGTATTCGTCGGAATACCACCTTCTTCGAATCCAAACAGTCCTGCTGACTTACTCTTTTATACGCCCATGCTCCAAAACCTCTTCCCACTTCCAAAACTTTCTATTTCAGATCAAATTTCAATATTTATCTTTTGTCTAATATTCACAACCATCATTAGCTTCATCATCACCATCATCATCATCGTCATCATCTTCATCACCCAAAATTAAATAATGCCTTCACTCATCTTACACTTCAAAAATATTGTGATGGCCAGAAGAAAAAGAAATCAATGTTGAATAAAGGTCAAATTAATGCTCCTGAACCTAAAGAAAGAAACATATGATCTGTGTTTATTTTCTCGACTTGTTACATTTTTGTATCCTTCTCCTCTATAGTAAAGGTCAACAAATGTAAACATTGAATCTAAAGAAAGATGTATACACAATGTCTGTTTATCTTCCAACTGTTAATTTGTCTTCTTCTCCTACCTGATAAAGGTCAAATAAATATAAACACTCGATCGAAAAAAGAAATAAACAATCTTTATTTATCTTTTCTTTCTTAATGTTTCTCGTATACCTTCCCCTACATCGTAAAGGTCAAATTAATGCAAACATCTATTAGTCTGACCTTTATCAAACCCATATTCTTTTCTTTTTTATCTTCCCAACTGTTTACATACTTTCCATTTTCTATAAACCTAACCCAACTTCAATTATCACCCAATCCTGACACCCACATCTTGCACCTAACCTATAACTGATCTCCCAGACGTATCACAGCCAGAAAATTACACCTAACGAAATCGATCGAATCCAAATCGGGCCCCCTCGGAAAAGATTTTGCGAGCGGCGTCGGCGTGCAAGAAAAAGCGTTCGTCTGCGGCGTCGGCGGTGTAACGTTGGACACGCCTCCGGCCTGCAGATGGCGCGGCTCAGGAACGAGGCGTTTCTCACACACATCCTTGCCGGCGGCTCGCTGCTCCGCCGCTGTTTTACGCTTTTCGACTTTTTCAAGATTTATCCTCGGCGCTTCCTCGCTAAATCGCTTTCCGGGCGAAATTTACGGTTGGGCAATAATACAAGAGCAACGCAGCCGGCCGCGCTACGCCAAAGAGCACGGAAAGCAGCTCCGCCCGAGCGGCTAACAGCCACCGAGGCATTCATTCTCGGCACGTTCCTGGCTGCCTTCCTTCCTTCCCATTCTGCAACGCGTACTACCTTTTGCGAACCTTATCTTATCGAGACGCGTTCGCCATCCGACCTCACCCCTTACTCCCCCCGTCCCTACCCCTTCGCCCCCTACCCGTTTGCTGGGATCCTGATGGCGTACAAGTAAAGTGTACCTGCAGTTTCGGTGCTCCGGAGCAGGTTACGAGCAAGTGCTGGGGAGTATTGGCGATGTTACAGGGCTCGGTTTTATTATGCCCCGAGCGGATAAATGGATAGAGGGCTTAGACCTGATGCAGCGATTTGAGATCGGCAAACGGTTTTGAGGATTTGATATTTGGGAGGAATATGGATTTGGAGAAAGATCTGTGATACTTTCTACAGCTTTCAATTAAGGGGAGGGTATAGTGAGTTTTTGACTACCCTCAAAAACCTTTTCGAGATATCGACTTCATAGTACTAGAATTCATTTTCAGTAAAACTATCTTCTCCTACAGTTTTCAAAATTTCGAGTTGAAATTTTGAAAAACCTCTATCTTTCTGGCTCTTTTCTTCATACTCCTTAATTGTTTAGCTACATTATTTTTAATTTAATAGTGACTATACTTTTAGATTTTGAAGTTACAGAATATATTGTGTAAACTGGTTGCATACAAACTGTCCTCAAATACGCTCTGTAATTTTATGCAATTTCTTACAGTACAGCGATAGTCACTACATTTCTAAATTTAAATGAACGAATTAGAATGGTTATACATATATGATAACCAACGAAACCATCCCGACATAATGAATCCGCTTTTATTTCAAATCAGAACCCGGCAACTAATTTGCTCATACATACACCTCTCCAATTCTTGAGACAGGGGTTATAGTTGCACAGCATAATAACCACGAATAATCACTTTGCTTCGGGTAGGGCAATTACGGTATTACAAATATATGCATTGCTCTCGCTGAATTTCGTTAATGTCGAAGGCAGGTTTTTGTCGCTCGCGAATTTATCAAATCGAATCCGAAATTGTTCGCAAACTCGCGCGTACGCGGAAAGCCAATTACCCCGTAATCAAGCGTTTCTCCGAATGATTGGGCAATCTCGAAAATCAGCCGACGATTGGCAAGCCAGCTCAAAATCATTTGCAGTAACGACGTTGGATTCCAATTTTCCTCGCGAGACGGCGAAATAAATGAATTGCAATAACGCGGCGAGGAGCGGAAAACGCGGTTAATGCAATTTCACGCGTAATCGGATTTGGATCGCTTGGTCCCCGTCATTACGAATTACACAGTCTATAGTCGATAGTCCGTGACCATTACGCCGAAAATTACGTCCTCGAGCGGGGTACCCGATTATTTAGGGGCGCGACATATTGGATGAAATTGGTGCATATCAAACAGGAGGAAGCAATTGGAATATAGCAGATCTAACTCCACTACGCGCTTCCGTTAGAAATGGTGCCCTCGGGGCGAAACCGGGATCCAAACCCTCCTAGACCACCCCCACCTTCTGTCGTCCTCCAACCCCACGCTTCTGCCTCCCGTTCCTTCCAGGACCAGCGTTGCCATACTGATTTTGATAGGGGCAATTTTCTACATGAAAACAATTTTTGCAAATATTTTATATTCCTAAAATAAGAAACATAGAATGTTAATAACAAAATTGTTTCATTCAAAATGAAGTTTCTGCATTTTATAAACATTAAGTCCTGTTTACATTGAAAGTTGGTTAAATAACCTTAAATTCTTTAAGATCAACCTTCTTCAAACGTCAGTCAACAGATTTATAAAATAATGTTTAAACAATTTTCAAACAAAATATAAATTGTTAAATTCAAAATGAAGATTCTGCATTTTATACACATTAAGTCCTGTTTACATTGCAAGATGGTTAAATAACCTAAAATTCTTCAAGGTCATTCTTCTTCAATCAACGGATTTATAAAATAATGTTTACACAATTTTCCAACATTTCCATTGCATATTTCGTTATGAAGTTCTCTCTAACTGGGAGCATTAAGTTTTGTTTACATTAAAATATAGTTACATAACCTAAAATCGTTTCAGATCAACCCTTACCAAACCGCGTGTAACAATGTAACATGGATCTGCCCAATCTTATGTACTTTCAATTCTTTTTAAATTGAAAGAATGTTATCTAACCTAAATTTCAACCTTCGTTCAATTAATGTCACATTTGATGTCACATTTCATATACATCAAGTCCAATTTTCATTAAACATGATTAATGAAAAATTGTTTACAACCATTGTTTAAACATAAATCCATTTACTAAAATTTCCAAAAATTAAAAAATTAAAATTAAAAACATTATACAAGAAATGAAGGCAAAAATTAGGACGTCTTGACTCGAAACAGTGGCAACGCTGTCCTCTAAATTCAACCTTGATCATAGCGTCATATATATTAATATATACACACGAGGTACGCTTACACATCAAAATGCCTATATTCGCTTACTTTGAATCCAAGTTCTCTCGTGATCTCGCAATCCAAAACGAATTTGCCATTATTCAGAACATCGCCGAACGCTCCGAGGCAGATCATATTTCAACCGGCGAATGACGATGAATTTGTTCACGGGACTTCGTTGCGCCACGACATTATCCGATATAGACCGCGCCATGGATGTTTATGGTGTAATCAAAATTGAATTTCGTTAGCGATAAAACGAGAGCATATTGATATTTTGCGATCTAAACTCCATGAATATCTATCGCCCCGAGTGTACGATTATTAACATTATTTTGGAGCGAATCATGGAGCGTCGTTACATTTTGTTGCGAGTACAAATTCGTTTTGAAAAACGGAAAATCATTTTGGATATTGCATGTTGGAAATATGATTATTGGGTCAACATAGTTGGATTTAAGTTCAATCCGATTGCGAAATCCGAAATGTTACAAAGTCGAGTGGAGGAAGTTTAACTGTAATATCAGATTACGATGTTTTAGTCAAAAATAAAATTACAGAATTAATATCAATCCAGTTTAGAGTTTTTACAGATTTTATCTTAATTTAACCGAACATATTTATAACGATTCCTACGCAGCAATTCTTTCATGTAATTCATGGACTTTTTCCCGCGTCGCATTTCCCCATAAAATGCAATAACGTTCAATTAACGTCAAAAAGGGTAAATCAAAAAATAGCTAAGCGAGAGATCCGGATCGAATAACATGACATTCCGCATTAAGCAAACACGAGCGCAGGTCGAGTTGCTTGATCCAGACCTTCAAATAAACTTCCTGGTATCTTTTGTATGCAAACTCGGCATATTATATAATTTACTGCCGTTAGAATTAAATAATATATAATAATGTTTCAACTTCGTGATAATAATTAGAGTATCAAAATGTTCAATATTTCGCAAAATTAAAAACTTCAAAAACTTCCATAGTCCAAAAACTGGTTTACATTACAACTTTGTTAATTTTTGGTGAGAAGCGTACATAATAATTTTCATAACGTGAAATGCGTATAGTGTATCAACCCGTTTTTGGTAAAAATTCGATCAATTAATTTCTTTCCAATCCAATCCTATTAATGACGCGTTATATCACTTAATTACGGTATTATACATTTGCGTAAAATTGTACGATTGATATCGTTAATTTCATTATAATTCGGCCAATATTACCGTACAAGTAACATCTGATCAACTCATTAAACTCGGCAAATGTAATTAAAACGAAATGCGCGCAAACACGGCTAATTACAATGTTTCCGAAATCACTTTGTCGAGCGTGACGGGAAATTTACTTGACAAATGCGATTAGCAATGCACAAATGTCCCGGATAACTCATTAG
Source organism: Ceratoteleas bidentatus (assembly GCA_022817645.1). Lineage (NCBI taxonomy): Eukaryota > Metazoa > Arthropoda > Insecta > Hymenoptera > Scelionidae > Ceratoteleas > Ceratoteleas bidentatus. Next base: position 9,758 of record JABFPB010002827.1, on the reverse strand, counting down.
CCCCTGCAACAAAACCGGCGCGATTTTTTCGTCCGTTCCATGCGATAAGGTAAAAGCACATTGTGCAAGTGAATGCGATATTTAATTTCGGGTAATTTTCACGTTATTGCTGGGAACGACTAATTGGTGCAATTTGTACCAAATACGCGAGCCCATTTGAGGTGTACATCAGCATATTCAGTTTGTAAATGACCGCGAACGAAAATATATTGAACTCACAAAAACGTGGGAAGAGAGATTTCTATTATTTGCAACAATTCTTTAAAGATTATATTAGAGTAAACTATTCATAGTGTTGAACAATTCATAGTTACTGTATTTTCCCCTAAATTAAAAATGGAATTATTATTCAATTCAGTCTAATTTTGTTCCAGAAGTAATTGGACCGCCTTCATCATACTCATCGACTTATAAACTTATGATCTCATGAATAAACCGTCATAATCGCACTCAAGTTAATTTCCCACAATTAACCTCTAATCTGAAATAATAACAGCAGTTGTCCGGTAATCGGAAGCCGGGCATCACTGCGAATCGTTCTTTAAAGCGACCACCACCATGCTTAACACAATTATTCTTTGGTAGAATAATGACTAGCACGCTTGTCAAGCTGTTCAACGAAGAGAACGAAATTTGTTTAACGAGTACAGATCAATTTTCTCACTTATTTAACGGGCATACGTGTCTAAAGAGGCTCACAATTTTGTGTAATTTTGACGATACTGTTGAGCTTTTCATTTAATTTTTATAGTGAGTTAAAAAAAGGTTAGGGAATTTTAGAGAAAAATATTTGGTTGCAGGAAGTAAAACTTACTCGAGCGAGTAAATTAACAAAAAAGTTTAAAGAGGTCACTTTATTGATCTGCTCAGTTTTTTCAATTAATTTTTGGGGAATTCGTTAAAATGTTCACGATTTGTCATGGAAAAAATTTTATGGACAAAAATTTGGTCGCTGGAAGTAAAACTTACTTGGAGCAACTAAATTATTGACTTAGCGCCGCACCTTTCGCGAAGTGTGGGAGCTAACTTGGCATGCTCTTTTAAATTAAGAGGCTTACCCTTGTTTAAGGTGATTTGTCAATGCTGAAGCCTCAGAGTGACGTCTTTTACGTTTGCATCGTTAAAATAATTTGCTCCGGAAAATCACTAAGTCAATCAACTTTCGAGAGAAAATGTTGACAAATAGGGAGGCATTAAATTTGTGATGCTATTTTGCACAACTTTTGGAATTAGTGGGTCTTGTTAGTGTAAAATCTGCTTTGAAAATATCTGCAGTACGACGGAGAATTGCTGACATTTTTATGCGAAAGAAAGTGGACGTTTAGTATATTTCAATCTTCAATCCAATCAAAATTTATATCGTTGCAAATGAAATTGAATAAAATATGTATTTTCGTAGTGGAGAAAATGTATAAAGAATGACTTGCCTACATTAAAATATCGATATTGGTAAACCGAGAAAAAACGCCAAACATTAATATATAATATACTCTAAATTTCACAGTACCCCCAAAATTCCTACAAATTTAGCTGCCATTCTCTTTCCATTACATTTTCCCAAACTTCTACTCCCTTTTTTGTGTCTACCAATCACAAAGTCTTATCTCATCACGGCTTCCTTTCCTCAATGCACATACCGTCCCAATACGGTTTTCTCAACTCGAATTCAATATTTTCTCTCCAAACCTCTCAGCCCACCAATTAAATCCCATCCTCCATCCTAACCTCCCTCCTCACCCCTTTCCCACATCGATTCCACTTCATCTCCGGCATTCAGCCGCGAAACGAAACTCGTTTCTTGTCAAATTTTCGTTCGCATCAGTTACCCCGCCGCCGCGACTCCATAACCGTCGAATCAATACGATCCGTGTGCTCTTCTCATCGCTGTGCCAATTGAGCTCGTTGAATCTGTGCCTCGAGCCACGCGGTTACGTACACCTCGCACACAGTGCGATCACGTACACTCACGTGCGATTACACGCATTCGCGCTCGCAAACGGCACAAACACGTGCACCGTTGTACAACGAGCATATTGCCGTTGTGCTTTCGTTACCCGGCGAAATACGTTTCTGATCGATCAACTCGCCGAGCAATGCGAACGAATTGTCTGCGCCCGAGCGTGTGGACAGGGGAGAGCGCCGATTACTCTGCAGCCACCAAACAAACTCATCCGTGTAATTGCTAAATTGACAGATTAATTCAATCAATGTCATGCTTCGTTCAAGACTCGCAATCGAGAGTCTTGCTGCGCTGCAGCGATCGTGACGCAACGCGAACGAGGTGGCAAATGCAATTTTCCAAGGATATCGGCGGCTCCGCTTTCACGGCTCGGATTCGCGGATTGCGAATCTAAAGGCTGCTTTCCTAAGTCGATTCCTTTTTGAGATTTATTGTGGATGGTTTCAGTGCCAATGAAAGGTAATTGAGGTTTTCAGTGCTAGTGAAAGTTAATTAATTTTTTCGGTTATTGAAAGTTAATGAATTTTTTCAGTGACAGTGGAAGGTAATTTATTTTTTCAGTGCCACCGAAAGTTAATTGAATTTTTCAGAGACAGATTATGTTAGATTTTCTAGTATGACCACAGTCGAGAAATTACTTTTTTTGAAGTTACATTTTTATTGTAAATTTAGGATATATTTTAGTTATTTTTTTAGATAGCTCTATAATTCAGTTTTGGTTTCTTTACTTTTAGTTTGTCTTTTGAACTACGTTTTTAAGAAAAAATAATTTCAAACTTCAAGATTGTCCATATTAGAACAAATAATGTGAAAGGTTAAACCCCTTTTGCTAAATGTGAAAAATAAAATTTGGGTGTGTGAAGAAGAATAGTTTAAGACGTCAAAATATGTAGCAAAAGTTATTTTCAATTCATGAAATTAAATCATCGTCAGTTATGTCTCGTTAACTAGTTTCACTTGTGACATTTAATTGTTTTGACTTCTTTAAATGTAGAATTTGAAAATTGAATTGAAGAAACTGTTACTTGTTTAGACAATAATTTCTTTAGGTTATTATTTTGTATACTTTTGTATTAAGAGTTTGATCAAACTCTTTTCGAAGAAGAAATACAGAATTAAATTTTAACTTTTAGCATGTTAGATGTAGAAAGAAGATTGAACACAATAATTCAGTCGAACTCATTTTTTATGAAACCAGGATAGTTTTGATCTACTGAATACTCTACTTGTTTTGTCCAATGTTTTACAAACATAAATTTTTTATTTCTTTTTAATATTTCATTTACACTGAACCTTTTTGAAAATGTTAAATGGCAGTGGCTTTGGACTCTAAACTGTACACAAAGAGAAATTGACTTAACTATACAGCTGTAATGTAAAGTTGTTTTTAAACCACAACTTAGCTCTAAAGAGTAACTACAGTAAATTTAGTTCCAAATAATGGTCTACTTCCAACAGCAGTATTATTTCTATATTAGTTACAATCACATCTCTAGATCATTTCATTTGATTTTATGCTCTCTCGGTGTAATGAGATTTTGATTCAGTTTTTCGGTACATCATCATAACCTAAAAATGGACTAATCAGTCAGCAGAGTGGCAAAGCAAATTATCTCACTCAAGGAATACAAAGTGGAACGATCATAAACACGTGTGATCAAATCGCATTCAGTTGAAGGCGCAGAGTAAATAGGTGAAGTGCAAATAGGTTATAATTGAAAAGCCATCAGTCATTCGGTGAACCGAATGCTAAATAACGACACGACGTATCGCGACCACTCGACTCCTTTTCGACGCCAATCCTATCACGCATCACGCGAATAACGTGGTACACACAGCAACCCTCAACTCAAGCTGCTCATAGTTTACGATTGAGCACGCGTAATGTCCCGGAATCGAGTGACTGGAATCGAGTGATTGGGATCGAGTAACTGGAATCAAGAACCCTAAAGTGACTACTACAATTATCATGCATAATTTTCTCATATATTTTATTTTAACCTGTTCCTGCCAAAATTACATATAATAACGAAATCTTTCAATTTATGACAAAATATATTTTTGTCGTTTATGGGAGTTTTCCCTTTTGAAATGTAAATTTTAAGTATTTTTCAATATATTTCTACTACTTAATCAGAAGCTAGGATTAGAAGCATTTTTGGATAAAGGTATGCTTCCAATTTCACATAAAGACTTTGAAAATAGTGTATGAGAAGCTGTATTTATAAATTTTGTTTCATTATTGTGTTTTTTCGCTTTGTTGTGAAAAATTGAAATAATGAACAAATCTTAGTTCTTTTAAGGTTATAGGCTTTAAAAATATCAATGTTGAAAGAAAAATCGGTAAAGTAGATTTCGCAGAATTTCTAGGACTATGTAAAAAAAATTGTTTCGAAAAAAAATGAATTTAAGCTTTTTAATTCGATTTTTATGCGATTCAATATTAATTAATTTTTGAGGTATTACATATCTGAAGTTAGATTTGCAATAAAATTCAAATATCCAATAAAACATCGATTTCTTTACCTTTCCAAAGGGGAAAGGTGACCACCACCCCCCTCCCTTTAAGAACGCCCAATTCATTATTTAATTTCATATATAATTCATTCATACTACAAATACTCGAAATAGGATAAAAATACTCCAATATAAATCAATGCTCTCACTAATCTATTCCGCACACAATCCGCCACAAATTAATCAAATCTTCATGCGAACAACTTTTCACAATCAAGAAGTCCATCAAACTGTACTAAACCAAGAAAAATCTTGCCAATCTCGTTGTGATTTAGCGCGGACATCAACCACTTCGAATTCCTCGCCAGTCGTAAAACGTCTCGTGTCACCTTCGTTAAATCGCGCAGACTTTTACTGTCCCGCGTCCAGATTACGTAATGTTTTTCGACTAATTTTTCGAGCCTTAGTCTCGCGGAAGGGTGACTGAACGAATAAGGAGGTTAAGGCATGCCAAGATCGGCACATACAGAGTTAACCTCCATTAAATGCGTTAACTCGGCGACGCTTGCGTTTAACCGAAATATATTACAGCAAACTGCGCCGGCCGATTGGACGTTTTAATCGCCGCGGAAAATCCACGCGATAATGAATTGCATCGGACGCAGCAATCAATCGGCAAAGTGCGTTAACGGGCTACGAATTCGGTTGTGAATTCGGATGAAACGCCATTTGTGACGAAGACACGAGCGCTCATTGAGATTTATAAAACCGCCAATTAAAGCATTATATAAACGCGCGCGATCGCTTTGAGAACGCTTTAATTAACATTTCATGTGGCGTGTATCAAAATAGAACGGCATTTTTCATCGCGCTCGCTTCGAACCAGTAACAATTCCGTTATCCTACATTGTCGCGTCTGCCGTTCGAGTACAATAAAGGAGACGCTTATTAAATTGCGTCATCCACGAATGAGAGGGCTAACGCGCTGCATCCAATTTGACTTGTTTAATTAATTACATCCAATTTAACGTCAGAACTTGTACCAATCGAGCGTGTTTGGTACAAGTTCGGACTAATGAAATCTTTTGATAATCTGGTCGGTCGCGGGATAAAATAACGCGGGATAAAATGCGAGTTGAAAACGGTGCGTCTCGCTTTCAGCTTTATTTATTTAAATCTGATCAAATATAGATACAAATGAAATTTATTTAATATAATGTATAATATCAAGATGAGAGATGTGATATGAAAATTCGTTGCCGGATTTTGTTTCCTTTATAGATGCGAATGTTTATTTATTTGGAGCACTTTTTGTATACTTTTGGTCTTGTTGGGGTCTTGAATTTCATTAAAATATCTAAATGGAACAGTTTCGACTGTTTGATTGCATGATTGCATGCAGTGAGTGAAATTGTGGCTAAAATAAAATAACGTTTTTACTGTATCTAACGAATTTAATGAAAGATGGATTTGGTATGTTAATTGAAATTGTTAGAATTGCAGATGGAATTTATGTATAATTTTGTTTCACTGACTAGGTGTAAGAAAAAACATTTATATGCAGTTTGTTAATATTGAAGAAAATGAACAGAAGTATTCTCTTAATATTTCAACATTTATATCAACATTATATCAACAATTTTATATTCACTTCAGAAAATAATTGAATAATAAAATGAAAAAAAAAATTTAACATTTTTCTCAGGGATTCTTTTTTATTGGAAACTTAATCACTCTTCGATTAACTATTAGTTTATACAATTAAATAATTGTATAAACTCTTTAGAATACAAATAAAATTAAAGATAAAACAAAATGTCAATAAAAAATGAATCCTAATATATCCGACTGTGCACAAGATATGTTTTTGCAGAGATTGGTAACCGAAAGAACTAATTCATTAATTACAATTGTATTAATTTAAACCAAATGAATAGATCGAAGTATTTTTTTGTAATTAAATTTTTTATTTATAAAAAATGTATCTAAGTGGAAGTTATTTATCTAAGTTTAAACATTTTAGACACTGAATAATCCTGATATCTCTTTAAAAAATGTCTTCAATGATAATTGCCAATAATAAGCAGAATTCGTTTTGGAATGAATTTTTTTCCATTTTAGATGCGTTGACACTGAATTCAACAAACTGGAATAAGACATTTTTCTTGACAAAGGCAAGTCGGGACGATTCCGCGGAATATGAGGACGCGCCAGTTATGAGCGTTGCGGGTCTAATTAAAACATTATCGCGTTTAATTGTGGCCCCCACTATTTGCGCAACGACACTGCGCATCGCTCGTCGCGTGCCATATTACTGAACACTAACGTCACGCGTGGCACTTCATCTCTCGCCGCCTTCAATTATGTCATTAACTTTGCGCTAATAACCCAATCCGAATGCAATTTCCAAACGAGGTCTGATACTTCACTCAGTTTTTCCGACGAAATCTTGAAATGCAGAGCCAATCAGGTTCCAGATTAAAGTGACACAAAAATGTGTGTTACTTTAGTTAGTTAACTGAGATAATTATAGGATGAGAAAAACGATCAATTTTAATCAAATAATCGGAAGTCTGGGTAGTCAAAAGTAAGAAATACTTTTCTATCAATTATTCAGCTTTAAATGAGTTTAAACTGGATTGGCAGTTCGAAGTCATGAGAATCGTTCATTAATAATGAAAATGATTGAAAGATGAGTTGTAGGCAGGATAGCTCGTGTAGCGTGACAGCCGGCGTGTTAGTTTGGGGTTCGTATTGGATTGGGGGACCCATATCTGGTTCATTTTAGGTCGAAAAAGGATAGACTTCTGGAATTTGACGAGAAATGTCATTTTCCTCAAAACCTCTTAAGAAAAACTATAATTATCTACAAAATCTTTTCGGTTCAAACTTAGGAAATCAGATTCACCAACAAAGGATCTGAAAGGAAAATGTCTTAAATCATACAATATTTATATCATATAGACATAACGACCAATTTTCCATTAAATAAATCAGGATATCAATCTGGAACAATATACTTGTTTCATTTACAAAATTAAATCAAGTTAAACTAAATATTGAAACTATGTCAAGTATACAAGGTTTATGTCAGATCTACAATTTTCTTGTGTTAAAATCACTTTGCCAATAAATACAAATGAATAGAAATTTTCGTATTTTGTATAAAAATTATTTATCCATTTGAATTATTTAGTTCTGTTAATTTTGTTTGAAATCGATACTGAGTGAATGATTGCCAATTCTGGAACTAAGTGTTTTTTCAAATATTCATCTAATTCCGATTCAAAATAGCAGACAATACATCACTAGACAGGAAGTTGAAAAATCTAATTGCGTATTCGAAATCCTTCCGCCGAGGAACTCCTTTTTAATATCCCAATTCATTTCTTTTCGTTCAAAATATTTTTTCAACCATACAGTTCAACTAAAAGAAATAAGTCTTTCTCAGTACCAATTCAGTTTTTCCAAATTACCTCATTACCCTACATTTTTCGCCAGAACGCACCCGCCAAAACCGCGAATCCTCGAATCAAATTAATCGCGCAGCTCGAAACTTTGAAACATTCATACCGTAATTTTGAAATGGAGCATCTGCGCGCGCCCACCGTAATCATTTTAAAATTTAATCGAATTCGTCGACCCAACAAGAGATCGGCCGCGGCGCATATATTTTATGGACTTGTGTGTCACTGTAAAGCCGAATTTCAATTTTGTATAACATTCGATCCCGGGCGAATGTGATTCCTAGAAGTGCACTCGAGTGTCGGGCGGTAAACACACTCGAATCCCTTGTCGTGACCCCTTGGAAATCGGATGATCACACAATAAAACACTGACATAATCTTTCACTCGGATGGTTGAGCACCGCAAATACACGCGGCGCAGACCACATGCTGGTCGCGTTGCAGGGGAAAGATCATGTACACAATGTATTTTTATGCACTTATGGGCTGGGGTTGAACCGCGCCGACGTGCCTGTAGGTCATATTAAGATTAGCCTCACTACATTTCACCCCTTATGTCGACGCGTATGTTCAGAACTCCTACGCGCGGACGAGGATTAGTTTTGTAGCACATTACACTTCGGGGCCGCACCCGTATTTACATTCTGCGGACCGGGATCGTGATTAATGGATTACGATGACTACATTAATAAGCCCGAGATTCTTTTGGAGATCTTAATGGTTCGGGGATGGTTTATTGGAGGACTTGAGAGATATATTTTAGGGCAAATAGACTTGATTATGCTCATAAAAAACGGACTTTGCATTAGGTGAATCGGGATATGTAGATGTTTCCTTTTACGAGTGGAAGAATTCTTTTGATATTTTTTAACCATATGTCTTCAACTAAATTCGTTAAGATGTGTACCCTGTTTTCGGACGAAACCTCTTAAAATAGGTACTTTCTTGTTCTCGTGTAGAAATACGTCCAGATGGCACCATCGTTAGTTATTAATTTTAAGTATTATTAATATTTTATCCTAAATCATTATATATCGAGCTTGTTTGTTATTTGAATAATTTGTTAGTTTTTTAGTTCAAGCTCTTTGTGAATTTCGGATGATTTTTTGAGTGGGAAATTTGGATGAAAAATAAGCAATATTTAGAGCTAGTTGTCATGAATATTTGAGGCACAATTTTTTATGATATTTTTTCAGTTTGAATCGGATTTTTAAAGACAGAGTAAAATCGTTAGTTGAACAAAAATGTTCTCTAAAGAAAAAGCTAGAGACTAAATTGGGTTACTCGATTACTCTATTAGGGGACAGAATGGTCAGCGTATCCCTGCTTGGGGTCCAATCTACAATAGGAACCCCAATAAAGACAAATGTAAATGTCATCGAATTTGCACTTCATTATTGGTTGGGTGTTAATTGCGCGATAAAATAGTTTTTTTGTTAGGTGATACTCGGAAAGAATGTCAGTTAACTCAACAGTGAAAGGATTTAAGTCACCTACATTTCAATTGAATCATCAGTCATTGTTGATTCATATCATGATGAAAGAATAACAAGAATAGAACTGATATCTCGTTCGCATATTCTTAAAAATAAGCTTTGAAACACTTGTTACACTTCAATAGATGCAAAAGATATTTTATATAAATTCAATGTCATTTCCTGAATGTATTATAATTTTCTCAAAAAAGATATGGTATTTACGATGTGGAAAAATTTCTTTAATTCCACGAAATTTTAATTTTCAGAGAAATGTGCATATAAAAACATTTCTAAATGAGTTTTTGAAGAATCATTTTAAAAAAACTTTAAAATCACATAATAAAGAGTACTTCACGTCGAATTTCAGGAGATGTATTTATTTTGATAAAATTCAAT